>CM057817.1:43108070-43293070 GCA_030067965.1 Latrodectus elegans | reverse complement strand
CATTTTCATGTTTTTCGAATATTTTATTGAATTTATTGAAATAATTGATGACATAAGATTGTTTACAATTGATTCGTTCTTCCTTTTTTTTTTTATTTCATACATATTTAATGAACAACATTTTTAAAATATTTAAAAAGTGGCTGAAATGTGTCATTCAGGATTTTTCAGCATTTCATAAAATTATTGATTTTTATATCATCTCTCTCATGTTTCTTGACTTAGAAACACCCCGATGTAACAGCTTTTATGGATAGGAATGTACATTTTTTAACTGTTTTTTTAACATGCTTTTTTAACTTTTGCTTTTTTTAAGCGTGCTTTTGTACCTTCAAGATCATCTTTCTCGTTTGTTTTCGATCAATTTAAAAGAAACTTTCTTGAATTTTTGACGTTGACTCTTTAAGATAGGTTTTTCATTCTGGCTCAAATGAATCTTTAGTGGATTTCCTTTGATTTCCATGTTCATTTCTTTTATTAGATAATTTGTATTTCTGAACTTAACTTGAACTTCTTAACTTGATTATTTATAATAAATAAAAGTTTGGTGATTCGTTTCGATTTGTATAATGTTAGAGAACTTTTTATTTAGAATATTTATAGTGACCAATAAAAGTTTTAATATTGATGTATGTTCAGATAAAAGGCTCTATGTGGCCTAATAATAAGATTGTGCTTCTGCTTTCTGTATGCACATCAATCGGGGGGCTTAGTTAGGAATGTTCTGGGCTTCCTCCCACGCCACTCGTGAATACAGCCTATTATGTGTAAAAATTGTCTAAGCAGATAATTATACCACTAACATTAAAATACTTTTAAACGGCTTTACAAAGTCCACAACGCGCTGTAGTCAAAGTATGTACAGATAATAACCGTTTTCTTCACTTAATTAAATTTGCATAGCCGTGTTTTAAAACCAGGCGGAGAGTTATCATTCAACTAAATCATTATTTACTATGTTTCTCTAAAAATATCAAATTTATGCAAAATTTTGATTGAGTATTTTATTTTTGTTTACTAATTGCTATGTCCCTAATAATTTTCAAAAATATGTTTCTGGAAAAATTAATCTAGAGTTTTCAATACCTGACAATTAAGAGAAATATAAATTTTATGTGACAATATATTTTTGCAACATAAAATTCCGTAATTATACAAGTACTTCGATTAAAGATAATTTATGATAAATTGCAACGTTCTTTCATATAGTGTACGCTCTGTTAAGTTCCTAATGTGATGATGTTTCGAATTATAATTTGAAACATCACATATTTTTATGTTTCCAAAAAGTTTCTGAAGTGCAATCTTAATTTGAATACATAATGGAATAAATGAATGATCACGATTTTTATGTAACATTCGTATTAAGTTATTTGAATGGAAGCCACTGAATATGAGACTGCTGCATAAATCCCGTGATCATCCACAGAGTGATACATTCACGTTTTGCGTAGGAGAAAACTTTGAAATTTTGAATGTAGTCAAGTATTACTAATGGAATCTGATTAAAAATGGAAATAAAAACTGTATAATCTAAGCACAACTCTTTCTCTTAAATATTTGCCGTTCTTACATTAGAAAATATGTTACACTAGAATCACATTTTGTTAACATTTTTATAACCTGCTTATTAACATTTTTATAATAGTTGCTAGTTATTGAATTGTTATTTCGAAACGGCAATTTTATTTCATTAGCACCTCTGTGTATTTGTTTGTACTATTTTTGGAAATTCATTAAACACATTTATATGTCTTATTGACATAGAGCAATTATGATATAAATACTGGTCTTTTTTAATAGAAATAATCATTTCATTGTATTCAATTACAGAGCTAATTTAATTATGCTCAGTTATTCAAAATACAATATTATACAGTAACGTTTCTACTGTCATCATGAAGAAAGTCTTAACTTTGAACGAGAAAAGCTTGCAATGAAAAGCTAGGCAAAGTAGATTCACGTGTGGTACAAATATGCAGATAAATGCTCACAATTTCTTGTTGAAATGCAATCTATATATATATAAGTGGTTATTATTTATTATTAAAATATATTTCTCCTTTTATTATAATATTTTTGTTAAAATTAACTTTTTTCTTAAATAAATATATTTTTTTGAAATATATTTTAATTTGGACACACCTTAACACATCTGACCTAATTACTTAATGACCAAAAAATCTTTACATGGAAAATCATTATTAAAAGAGCTATCCATAATATCCGCAATAAAATTTTGTAATTATTCTGCCAAAACACGAAATTATGAATGCTCTTACATTTTTCTCAGATTATTATTTTACATCTGATATATTCTTGCATTCGTTTCTACTTTTCCTGTTATTTGAAGAATTATTAATTTTTTAAATATAATTACAGAATAAATCTTTTTTTTTATTTGACAAGTATCTTTGAAATTGCTGTCAAATACTAATATCAGCTCTTCGATTTTGATGATGAAGTGACAAAAAATTAAACTGGCCAGTAGTACAAGTATCGTACTCAACTTACTTTTATTGAAAATCAAAGTGATTTGTCTAAGTTGAGATACTATATTTTATGATACGGTGAAAAGTATTCGGTGGTACTGTATTTTTCTAATCACATAGTTTATAAGATATTCTTTTTAACAGTTTTAAAATATATTCTTAAAAAGTTTTCACCAAAATGTCAAAAATAGTCTATGATACAACTTTAATCTAATATACATAGAAATTATGAATATAATCGAAAATAAACTGCTTCTAAAAACTTGAGATTCTTAAAAGAAATAATTTGAAGAATTTTAAAGGATTCTAAAGTTTAATCTTTTAGAACATAATTTCAAACATTTAAATTCATTTATAAGTAATTTCTACTCTTAAGTCTAATATAATTATGTAATTTCAAGACCATCTTCAGTTCTTGGTTTCAATTTTTGATAGTCTTTTTATACTCCACAACATATCCGTTTATTATAAGGACAGATTCTATCCGATGATAAAACCTGTCGCTAGTGAAACGATGTATCATTTTAATACTTATGTGTGAAATCGACAAAAAAATTGAAAATTTAAGCTTTTAACAAAACCTTGAGAAATTTATTGCTGAGCAAAAAATTCAGAACTATTGTTGGTGCTGCGAAAGTACATATTGTCGATGTACGATTAAAAGGCAAGCTATCTTATGATCCAGTATTAATCGATCATATAAAGCTGAACCTCTCCACCAAAAACTGAGGATATACCCTCTTTGATGTCACATGTTATGCTCTATCACTCATCTTCATCCGGATTGTGGATGACCTCCTTGACCTATTGGTAAAGAGAAGAGAAAGAAAAGGAATTGTAGCTAAAGAAGAAAAATTGGTCTCCTTGGATGCTTCTTCTCTTTGGATCTTTCCACTTCTTTAAAGTGGGGCTACCTGTTTGACACCGCGGCCATCTGAATCATTCTTGTGACTCATGACCTACAGTCTCTGAATTATGAGCAAAAAAATAGAAAGGAGATTCTTTTTTTATATCTGTTTTTCGATATTTATATACATTTGTGCTAGCAATTATTATAGGACCTTTTGTAAGAATCCTAACGGAGTTAATATCATTCTTTTTGTTTGCCTTTGTTACTCAATTTAGCAGTATTTAGAAATGGAGGAGAAATTTGTTGAGTTATATTTGTTTTGGAGAAATAAGAATTCATAATCACTGAATTTCCATATTTACTGTTAACGAACATAGTCTCTCTAATAAAATGTATAAGGGACGCGTCATTTTCACTTATTTTAAATATTTTAGGAAGGTTACAAAAACTGATTTCATTTTTACATAAACACTTGTATCGCGACTTCTATCCATTGAACGTGATAAATACATATTGAAATATATTTCCTTCAAAAGTTTTGAGATACTGAAATTCGCTATGTTAGGTATAGCTATTTCTATAGATATACGTTACTTTAAAGCAATCGTAAAGTAAATAAAATTCTTAGTAAATTCGTTTCACCCATGAAACAACTTCCATAATACACAATAATACACGATTATAGATGCCGTTATCTCAAATGAAATAAACCAGATAAACAGAGCTTGATTAAGTCAGGGTTTACGGGACAGTTGCCTCAGACCATCACATCAGAGACCCCCTTCCCCAAATCGAATAGAATGTTTGCTTTGCATTGTCAGTTGAACAGAATAATTTGCTAAATCGAATAGAAAGTCTGTTGCTGTGAAACATAGGGGGCTCCCAAAAAAGGTTTTTACCCGGTTCCCATTTAAGCTAGATGGGGCCCTACGATAAGCAACAGCAGAAACTCAGAATATAAACTTCTGTCTGAATGTCACGAATGTGAATTGCGGTCACAAATAGAGTATTTGTTTAAAAGAGGCTCGGAATTGTTGTTAACTGTTGAAGTGATGTCTAAAAATTAGTTGAATGATAAAATTTTTCGATAAAAATGAATCTCATACATTCATTTTTGCCCTTTTAGTTTTGAATTTTCTTTCATAAGTGATTTCTTGAATATAGGCATTTCTTCATGCGTCAAATTGACGCGTTTTCATCGAGATAGATAGATATGAGAAACGTCCGTGAACCCAATATTAAAATACATGTAAATAAGTACAGAGACCATTAGTTGTAATTATATTTATTCAAACTATTAACTAGTGATTCTTTTGTTTTCTGTGAGTTATGTATTAATACTTTTCTTAAAGTTTTAAGATATTTTTATAATTCTATTTATAGCATTCAATAATTTACATAGATATGTATAGAAATAATTTCTGTGTAATTCTGCTTAGAACTCTACTTATTTCTGAAAGAAATCCCCTGATTGTTGAATAGATTAGATCGATGTGATTAATTCAACCATTTTTCTTTCATGAAATCATTATGTAAATAGAATGTTTGCGAAGTGTATTGCCCAAACATTTTGTCTATAAACACTTTTTCTCTTATCAAAAGTACACTGTGCTGCATAGCATTACAGTAGAACCCAAATTATCCGAATCAATCGAGACCGGACCACATTCGGATAATCAGAAATTCGTTTAGTTGGATTTTTTCTAAAAAACATTAATTTTAATTAATTATTGTATGCTGGAAATGGAAAAAAAATATTTTTTAAGTAAAAAGAACAGTCACACCATCCACTTCAAAGCAGTTTCATCCACCTTGAAAGCAGTTTTAAAGCCGACAAATGCTTCACTAGCTGATAGTCCCGTTTCTGCTTCAACTTGGGCACTAAGGTCATATCTTTCCTCAACACTTTCAGTAAGTTGATCATTACTTGCAATTTGAAATTCAGCGTCCGACTCATAATTTGTTGTTAGTTAGTAGTGTGAACATTTTCCTATATCTTCACTATTAATTCATGAATATTCAGGAATTTTGAAAAGAATGTTTCTTGATTCTTCAAGTAACACGTCTCCCATTCCCATTTTCTCTCTTCTTATACCTTTCCTTTTCTTCAGATTTTTCCTTTTCTTACTTTCCGTCTCTTCTTCTGCTTAAGTAAATTTCCTGAAATTCTCAAAGTGATTCGGATAAATGGAGTTTGGATAGTTGGAGTTCTACTGCATTTTGTAAAAGGCTTCTACTTCAGTGAAAGATATTTTAATCGTTAGTATATATATAATTTGTGCTTAAACTAACTCATAATTAAATACCTACATTTTTCTAAATGAATAAATCGACTTTTTTTTTTAAAGAAAAAGGTGTTTATATTTTATGATTAAAAAGCAAAGAATCTTACTTACTCAACATTTGTGTTTTAATAGACTAATTCCAAGAACGAATACATAATAAATAGAATACATAATAAATATATTATTTGTGTTTGTTTATTGTAAAATAAAATTTTAAAAAAATTTTAGTTGTGTAAAATTAAAAATTTATTAACATTCCTTTTGAACAGCTTTAATGCAAAAATTATTGTGTTTGAACCATCTTTCGTGTTAGTTGCACATTTTTATGAGTACCAATTTTTATATTTTTTGCCGGTTTACCACAAATCAGAACAAACTTTTTTAAAATTGCATGATGTTTTATGCGTAAAATTCCTCTATCGTAAAGAATTTTACTTATTTAATGTAAAATATTTATAGTGTGTGTAAAATATGATTTTTCTTTAGTTGAGTAATCTTAATATACATATATCAGTTTTAGTATTATCAGCAATTGCATTATTATTTGCTATGAAAGCTGTGTTTCATCCATTAAAACATTCTATCAGAATTTAAGCAATGCAGTAACCTCTGTAAAGTAGATTACACTAATCCGCATTATTAATTATTCCAATTAAATTATCTTGTCAAATTAATTTCCGTCAGATTCCTTTTAAGCTGGGGCATTTCTTAGCAGTAATTTTAATGCATAGTTTAAAGCTGTGTTAGGAAACAAGTTTGTTAATTAAGTTAAAACATTTGTGTGACTATGGAAAAGGCTTTATTCTTACGTTAAAAAATTATATTACTTTAAGAAATCTGCAATGATAATATGTTAAATATGATTAAAACTGAATCCAATAAAATTCATCGGAAAATATTTAAGAATATCATAAATTTTTCTTTAAACGCGTATTTTGATTTTTTTTTTTAAGTTAGGTGTTAGGTATGTAATAGTTTTTGTCAATATACCTTGATTTTATTAGTTTATGCATTATTATCACTTAAAAAAATTAAAATAAGTTAAAAATTATTGGCATTATATTTTTGAGGAATAGAAATATTATTGATTTCTGATACCAAGGTATATAACAAAATTTTAAATATAGAGACATTTATGCTTAGTAATACATTCAGCGCAAAAATAGCTAAAATAGAATTACTAAAATATAATGAATATTATATTTTATAAAATTAATAATATCAAATATTAGATAAAGATTAATACATTTAAAATACAATGAAAATACCAAATGGCGAATAATACATTGAAAATACTAAATGAAAAGCAATACATTTAAAATACAAAATATAGTAATTCGTTGGAATTTTTTTTAAGAAATAGAGATCAATACATTGAAAATATGAAATACAGTAAATATTTGGAAAAATTTCAAAGAAAAATTCAAAATGGAATGAAGTACCAGCATAGCCAGTTTCGTCAGGGGGTGTTGACCATATTGACAAAAAGTATGGTTTTTCTGCACTGGCCCAAGACATAGTCTTAAAGAAACCAGTACACCCCAAAGCCACACCAAAAGTTCAAACCAAAATATCAAGCCAGAATAAAAGAATTTTCATTTCATTGTATTTTAAATGTATTATTCTCCATCTAATATATATTTGATTATAAATTTTATAAAATATATATATTATATAGATATGAATTTACTCTTTAATTAATTTTTGTGAATGTTTCTATCCTAATAATGGAAAGTATCAGTAAGAAAATAGAGTTACATAGTAATTAAATAGTTAAACTCTTTGCAGTTAGTATCTTTCTTCATTAAATTGATAGAGAAGTTCCCACTCACACAGAAAAATAACCTGTCAGTTATCGACAGCATCTAGCTGACCACTTAACAACTGAAAGTTATAAGAATTTTTGTATATTTATTGCACATTTGCTTTTGGGATGATTTTCCACAAACAGACACGTGTCACAAAAGTGGACATCCGGAAAATTCACAAAAAATTCTGAAGGCAAGAACATGACTTCTATTCCCATCAGACAACAGTAGCAAACCCACCATTTTACACCCTGAGGAGTGTGGTTTTAACAAAGTTACGGTTAGCTCAGATGCTTAGGTAAATCCAAATATTCTACACTACTGGCCATTAAAATTGCTACACCAGGAAGAAATGCAGATAACAAAATGATATTTATTGGACAAATAGATTATACTAGAAATATCAAGTGATTAAATTTTCAAAAAATTTGGCTGGATATAGATCCTGAGAAATCAGTACCCACAACAACCACCTCTGGCAGTAATGATAGCAGTTATACTCCTGGGCAGTGAGTCAAACAAAGATTGGATTGCATGTACAGGTACAGATGCCCATGCAGCCTTAACGCGATGCCACAGTTCATCAACCGTAGTGACTGGCGTTTTGTGACGAGCCAGTCGCTCGGCAACCATTGACCAGGCGTTTTCTATTGGTGAAAGATCTGGAGAACGTGTTGGCCAGGGCAACAGCCGAACATGTTCCGTATCAAGGAAGGTCCGTACAATACCGGCAACATGCGGTCGGGCATTATCCTGCTGAAAGGTAGGTTTACGCAGGGCTCGAATAAAGGGTAGAGCCACGGGTCGTAACACACCAGAAATGTAACGTGCACTGTTCAAAGCACAGTCAATGCAAACAAGAGGTGACCGAGACATGTATCCAATGGCACCCCATATCATCACGCCAGGAGATGGGCCAGTATGACGATGACGAATGCACACTGCCAGTGTGCGTTCACCACGATGCCGCCAAACACGGATGCGACCATCATGATGCTGTACACAGAACCTGGATTCATCTGAAAAGATGACGCCTCGCCATTCATGCGCCCACGTTCGTCGTTGATCACACCATTGAAGGCACTCTTGTCTATGACGCAGCGTCAAGGGAAGGCGCACCCATGGTCTCCGAGTTGAGAGTCCATGATGCTGCAAATGTCGTCGAACTGTTCGTGCAGACACTTGTTGTCTTCCAAACGACCCCGTTTCTTGACTCACGGCTCGTGACGTGGTTGCATGATCTATTTCGGCCATGCGGATAATATGCCGGTCTTCTCGGCTGCTAGTGATAGATGGCCGTTGAGATCCCACATGGCGTTCCGTATTACCGTCCTGAACCCATGGATTCCATATTCTGCTAACAGTCATTGGATCTCGACCGACGCGAGCAGCAATACTGCGATAAGATAAACCGCTATCCCGGTACGCTACAATTCGACCTTTATCAAAGTCAGAAACGTGCTGGTACGCATTTCTCCTTCATACACGAGGCATCACAACAACTTTTCACCAGGCAACAACGTTCAAATGCAATTTGTGTAGGAACCGGCTGAACAATTTCCTCATTTAAACACAATGTAGGTGTGGCTATTGGCGCCTGTTTGTCTGAATGCGCTGAAAAACTAATCATTTGCATATCACAGCACCTTTTTCCTTTCGTATAAATTTCACGTCTGTAACATGTCGCCTTCTTGATGTAGCAATTTTAATGACCAGTAGTGTATTTGTTTTCAGTGGTCTAAATTTCTACTGGATAGTTGAGCTTTTGTTGTAAATGATGCTTTGAATCTCTGTTGTCATTTAATTGAGGCTTATTTAGATATTATTGATTGTGTAAATTTTACATTTCAGAAAAGTTGTTTGAATCATTGAATCACAATCATCTTATTTCGCCTAAAATGACAAAAAATATTAACTAATTAAATATACAGTGTGACAAAAATTCTCTAGGACACTCATAATGCATTATAGCTTTAATACTAAGGAAACTATTAGGACACAATTTCAAAATAAATATAAAGGCACTACTATCTGTTATCTATTTATAAATTTTCAAAAAAGCTATCTTTGACCCCAATACATCGCAAACATACCGAAATTTTCCTACCGAATTGCATAAAATTTTTTTCTCCTATACCTTTCACTCGGATATTTTTAAGGGATGACAAAATTTTATGGAGTATACTATCTTTTCTCTGAGATTGATTAAATCTGATATGATTCCTTTTCTTATGCTTCAACGAATTCAAGAAAATTTGGTCTTGAATACTTTCAATTCTAAGTGTAGTAGTGCGGATTACTATTGGAAAATCTATTTTCTTGGTTTCTTAAGAACTTATGCAATCAAGAAAGCTCATTTTCCAAATGCATTTTCTATATGTTTGTTAATTTATCTTTACACTTCATAAAAAACTAAAATATAAAAATATTTTCTTTACTAAAACACACATATCCCATCCTTAATCATATCGGATTATGGAGGCAAATGATGCTTAGCAATGCAATAAGGTCCAAGAACTGCTGACCAAATGATATCAATATAGCCATTGTGAACTTGTTCAATCGGGAACAGTTTCTCATATGTGAAAATAGATTTCTCCCATTAATCATCCACTGCCATCTTTTTAATTTTTTTTTTTTTTTTTTTTTTTTTTTTTCACTTTTCAAGTCTTGTACATTAATTCTTGGCTTCTTTTTGTAAAGAACAAAATTTAAGTTCTTTTTTTGGAATCAAACTAGTTGTTCTTAGTAGAACTTAGTTTAATTCGCTGTTTGTGATAACTCTCCGTTTCCTGGAGTGTGTTCACTGTGGGGTTCTTTCTTTTTTCTCCTTACAAATCCTCACCATGACCTCGAAGTCTTTAAATCTTTGTATTATGTAAAAAAAACTGTCTTTTAGGCACTTTCAATAGGAAATAGCTTCATTTTATCTCTTTCCTAGGATATACGAGTATAATTCAAGCATGGTAAATTCTTTCTCTCAACCACGTAATAATAAATACTACTAATTTTCTTACACTTTTACGATTGGTTTTCTAAGAGCAATACTTTAAATCTAAATAATTTTATCACTTTAGAGTGGTAGATAAATATATTCAGTTTCACATTTCCTCTAAGTTATTTTTGTTTGTATATTCCAAAGCTATCTATTAAAATTGCATTTGATTTTATCATTACTAATTAATATAAAAATGCTTGAATAAAGTTTATAAAATGTATGGGTATTTTTACTATAATAACTTGAAGTCAATCTAAATCATAAATGTAAAAAAAACTTTTTATTTTTACTTTATGCTACTGCTTGTGCATACCTTGCCTATGCGTTTTTTTATTAAAATTAACTCTCTAGTAAACCGATGGTATAATTTACTTATTGTAAAGGTTTTATTTTAAAAACACTCACATACATACATGTATTTTTAAGACAGTACAGTTTATATGTATGAAATAAAAATGAGCTACATCCAATTCCAACAATAGATTTATATTATTGTACTTCAGTATTAAATTCAGTTTGGTAATAAAGCCGATATCCGAATTGAGATGCGGTCTCTTAACTATCAAGCTACGGCTATAGAAGAGTTTTTATTTATGTGACAAGTTTGAAAAATTGATCGAATTTCTAACTGAAGGATTTAAGCATGTTAAGTCAGCATTTACATATGAAAATGATTTTTTTTTTTTTTTTTTTTTTTTTAGCCAGAAATTAATATTGGGGATAAAAAATCATTTAAACTTTCAGGATATTTTTGAGGTTCAATTTTTGACATTTCTTATATGATTCTTTCAAATCTTCTTTCTGTAATTTAAAAGTATATTTGACAGGGTTTTAGGTATAGGTATATATTTTTTTAAAAATTTATTTAATGAAGTGCTCCACACGAAACTATTGCAAAAGAAGGTTTTCTTAAAAATACTAATCTATTGTCATTAGAAAAATTCTTACAGAGACAGATGTGTAGTAAATATAACATTTGGTATTCAGTTAAATAATTTGCGTAGAGAAATTACCACTATGACATTTCAATAACCAGTAGCAAATACTTATTGCTTTAAATTAATTATAACTCTATGTATGAAATGTATGAAACAAATTCTCTCTCTCTTTCTTTGAAATAGATAAGTTAACAAATCACTCTTTTAATTCACTGGAAATTTCGATTATAAACTCAAAACATCTCTAATAATTTTGTGATGAGTCCATTCCCCTAATGCAGATCATTGGTCGTTCACCTTTCCCGCTGTAATCTGTATCATGTATCCCCGGTGCTATTTAAACATATTCTATACTCTGGATGTCTAGAATGTGTTTAAATGGCAGTGGAGCTTAAGCTTCGAATTCCACCTGGCTCGGTGGCGTCTCGAAAACCTATCACTATAATTAAGCTTTAGTACATAGATTTCGCCTTGAATATGTTAACCGCTTGCTACCAACCATTATAAATCCACCGTCCGATGTCAAACGCCCCCAACAGGAGGCTATTTGCCTTTCGACATGTTTATGAAATTCTACCTCAACTGAATCAGAGAACTGTCAAGCCATTGATTTATTCCCAATGTTTTCAATGGAAGCAGCGGTCCATTAAAATCCACTTAGCTTTAAAATCTGATGATTAATGAATGATAACTATCTTAATGAATGGCATTACTGATCTAATATAGATGTGTATTTTTAGAGTACCTTAATATGATGATGGAATTCATTTTAATTGAGCATTCATGAAACCATTACGGAGAAAATATTTTCTCCCTAATTTTGGTGATATTTTCATTAGTTTAAAATTGTGTGGTTTAAAGAAAGTCCCAGTATTGCGTAGTTCTTTTTTTTTAAATATGTCTTTTTTAATTTACTATATTTTTTGTGATAAAAAATACATTTTTATTATTTTTTATTATTTATTTGTAACTTCTATCAGAAAGGATGTTTAAATTATTGTAATTTATTAAAGTTATATTTATAATTGAACTAGAAATTTATAAATTAGGAGTATTTAAATAATTTACAGAAAATGGTAAATAATTAAATAATAGAAATTTAAATAAAAACGTAAAAAAATATGAACAAACAGTGGCAATTGAATTTTGTTTATTCGTTTTATTTCTTTTAATTTGCTTATGAATGTTATTTTAAATTAATTTTCTTACCTAAGATATCTAGCTAAATCGATATAGAAATGTAACAGTTTCGCAGAGCGACTATATGTTAACATAAAGATTAAAACTTCAATTTTTTTTTGTTGATCTCGTCTTTTTTGCTGATTTTGCCTAAAACTACATCATGAATATAGACGCAAACTGTTTTCGCGTAAAATCGTTTCCAACTTCAGGTATGAAAATGTAGAGCAAAACGTTTCTAAAAATAGCTTCGTTAAAATTTAATACAAAATTCTTTGCTTGAATATGATATGAAAACTTTTTAAGGAAAAGTCCATGCATCTATATGTTTAATCTCTTAGCGATGGAAAACTGTCAGTCAAAAAAATATCCGAATTGATTTTGGGGATCGAATTCCGTTCTGGTTCAGTACAAAATGCTGATGCTATATATTTAATATGGATTTAGGTGATTGGGCTTTCTTAAAGTAAAAAAACTTAAATTCTTTATGAAATTCTAATCGTTATTTTTTTATTCAGATTCTCTTTTAAAAATTTATTTCATAACATTTCAGGAAAAAATTTTCATTTTAATTTTAGAGATATTTTTTTTATTAAATGTATGCATCAAATTTATAAGAAAAGATAGAGAGAAACACTTTCGTAATTATCAGTATATATTGGTACATAATTATCCATAAGTGACATTTTTCTGTAATCGTGCAATTTATTTCTCATGTTTTATTTCAAATAACCAAATTTCTTGTTAGTTTGCGTTATCTTTTTTTTTTTTTTATCATAAATTATTGACACCACCCAGTCGACTTTTTTGAAGAATTTTTTAATTATTTAAATTAAACTAGAAACACTGCAGATTTTTTCGTATTTTTTCTGCATCGCTGGTGTTATAATCACATGATTTTATCTATACATCAGTTTTTTTTATCTTTTTATTTTACTGTATACGTTAGTTATGCTGAAATAAAATGAGAACCATCTTTTTAAATGCAATTTAAATTCTAAGAATATATTCATTCCCCGTTTTGAGTTTATGTTTTTTGTTTTCTGTTACTTCTATTTCATTTTTATTTTTAATTTCATTGTCATTATTCATCATTATTTTTAATTTCATTCATTCTAATATTACATTCGAAAGACTAATATAGCCATTTTTTTGTTGATATTTTAATTATTGAACAATTTTATTGCAAATGATGTTCTAATTTAGCTGACATATGTTATAAATTTGAAAATATATCCTTATGAACTCCATTAACGTATTTCAAAAAATTTTCTACTCTGTTGTTGTTAATGAAATGAATGAATAATAAACTTTACCGTCCTTTGTTAAAAAGTAGACAAAAAAAAATAATCATTTTCCTCGTTTTTTCTCAAAAAAATATTAGTTGTATAATGAACTATAACATATAGTGTAAAGTTCATCACAGAGAAAGAAAAATCCGGGATGCGGCTTCATAATTGTGAACCAATGGTCTAAAATAATAGTCTTTTGTTCAGATTGTATCCCTCACATTCGCTTTCGGAATGGCATCATATCGAAGATCGAGTTGTTGGGTAAAATGTTTAAAAATCTTTTTATTATTAAACGCACTGATTATTATGTGTACACTTTATACGATATAAGGAGTTGCATATTAAATACATTTTTCCATTTCCTACTTTTAAATATTTTAATAAATCTTTACGAAATATTTTATGTTAAAAAGAATAAATCATTAAGCAACACGGAAAATTATTGGTAACTATGTAATCCGACGATTGAGCATAAAATAATATCTTTTCCTCCTTCATAATATTCTTCAGATGGTCTTATCCCTTCAGCGTTATAGGAACTTTTAGAGATGAATTTTTTCATTTAATTGAAACAGTTTTTTAGCTTGCGATCATTTATTCCGAAACTAATGAGATATTAGTTTCCCCTCTGGTAGTTTTAGTGTTGGTTTTGTTTGGATATAACACTGAAAGAGATAGTTATTCTTTTTTTTTTTCAGTTTAATTTTGCCATATTTGCTTAAAAAATGGAGATTCTCGTCCCATGTGCTTAACTTCATAAACTGACTCATAAAATTAGAAAAATTATATTTATAAGTCAGGAAGGTCACATATTTCTTCCCTTTTAAAGAATGCATTTTCAACAGAAGGAAATATACCCAAAGAAAAATGCATCCGGAATTGGGATTAATCTTGGAAGAAATTTAATCTCTGACGTTTTATGGATTTAACTATATTTTGTTGACCACACAAAACAATAATCCAAAAGAAACCTAATTTCATAAACGAATTTTTGTTTATGAAACCTAATTTCATAAACAAAAATTCATGTTCGATTAAACAGATTCCTTTTAAGCTTGATTTACATTTATCAAATTTATTTCTTTTGTCTTACTTTTTGTAGTAATAAGAAGCACACGAGGTTGATTTGATTCTAATTGCCGAGAACCATAGAAAAGATAAATTAGATTTATTCTCCCGCTGAAGCTAACATGTCAGGACAAATTCCTTTTAACACAAGAGAAGCCTTGAGATAATCAAATGTGTGCTCTGAAAAAAGATTTGTCTTATTTGTTTACCCCATTCTGGTCAGCAACTTTTGCGTATCAGTTTCATGTAAATTTTTTCCTTGTATACTTCTAATCTATTCATGGATATATTAGAAAGTGCTTTTCAAGTTAAAATTCGCTATCGTTGATTAAGAATGTTAATCAATAAACTTGTCACCAATCGGTAAATCCCTCTCAATTGTGGCTTAGAATCAATTTAAATTATTGAACCCGGTGGATAGTATCGTGCGCGAAAATTAAAGTTATCACTAACCATACCTATCTCAACCAAAGACCATCATCTTAATAGAGTTTATGAACAAATAAAATGTGCCTTTTTATGATGTGAACTCTAGGAGAAAAAAGTGCTATCTTATTTTGTGACCGTGCTAACTCTGTATGTCCAAGATGATTTTGAGGTAGCTGGCTTTTCCTTTTGTGAATTTGTGTTTGCAGAAATAGACAACCAAAAGCATAATTTCAAATAAAAGGAGTTTCTCTTTTAGAAATGCTTCGAAAACAATATATTCTCCCTCCTTCTGGTGTGGGGTGAAAGTTTCGAAAAGTAAGTGTCAATTGAGGTTTCGATCTCAATAATCCACACATCAAAGTTACGGTGCGCTTGATTTCGATTGTCAGAGATAATCAACCAAAAGCTGATCTAGTGAAACAAGATGAAATAAAAAATTAACTTTTAAAAAATTTTGATAAATATTACAAGCTACTATTTGCATATAATGTGCATGAAAATTTTAAGATATTTTTACGGCAGTTATACAACTTCTGTGTCATGTGTATTGTTTTAATAAAACATTCAAATCATAAAGCCATAAATAATGTGACGTTTCTAAAATGATATAACTCCAACAGTTGTCAGCATTCCATCTGAAATAAAATAAGAGAAAAATAACGTAAAAGTCTTGAAAGAGCGTGTGTCCAGTTTATTAGCATTGATAAAATGCATAGAAATTTGTTCTACATTCTACTAAACTCTGAATCTTTGAGAAAATATTTAATGAATTTAACGATATCGTCGTAAAAGAGTGTGTTTCCAGCTTAATAGCATTGATACAATGCATAGAAATTTGTTCTACTAATCTCTGGATCTTTAAGAAAATATTTAATGAATTTAACGATATCGTCGTAAAAGAGCGGTTTTTCAGCTTAATAGCATTGATACAATGCATAGAAATTTGTTCTACATTCTACTAAACTATGCATGCATCTTTGAGAAATATTTAAGGAATTTAACGATTAAATAATCGTAAGAGTCGTAAGCGAGTTTAATAATCGTTATTTTTCCTGTTTAATATCATTGGTACAATACATAGAAATTTGTTCTACATTCTACTAAACTTTGAGAAATTTTTTAATGAATTTAACGACATCTTCGTAAAAGAGCGTGTTTCCAGTTTAATAACATTGATACAATGCATAGAAATTTGTTCTACATTCTACTAAACTCTGAGAAATTTTTTAATGAATTTAACGACATCTTCGTAAAAGAGCGTGTTTCCAGTTTAATAACATTGATACAATGCATAGAAATTTGTTCTACATTCTACTAAACTCTGAGAAATATTTTAATGAATTTAATGACATCTTCGTAAAAGAGCGTGTTTCCAGTTTAATAACATTGATACAATGCATAGAAATTCTTTTTACATTCTATTAAACTCTGAATCTTTGAGAAAATATTTAATAAATTTAACGATATCGTCGTAAAAGAGTGTGTTTCCAGCTTAATAGCATTGATACAATGCATAGAAATTTGTTCTACAATCTACTAAACTATGCATGCATCTTTGAGAAATATTTAATGAATTTAATGATTAAATAATCGTGAGAGTCGTAAACGAGTTTAATAATTGTCATTTTTCCTGTTTAATATCATTGGTACAATGCATAGAAATTTATTCTACATTCTACTAAACTCTGAGAAATTTTTTAATGAATTTAACGACATCTTCGTAAAAGAGCGTGTTTCCAGTTTAATAACATTGATACAATGCATAGAAATTCTTTCTACATTCTACTAAACTCTGAATCTTTGGGAAAATATTTAATGAATTTAACCTTATCGATCGGGAAGAGTGGGATTATTGATTGGAGCTGTTAACTGATGCATCATTACAATCAGCTCAACGTCAAGATTAGCTGTAAAGAAGTGTTGTAATGTCAACTTCAATCTTTAATTAACAATTAAATTTCCGATAAGATAAGGGGAAGATATAATGACAAAATTGTAAGAGGGTTGTTGAAAATGCATTTTAAATTTGATTTTAAGGATAAAGAGATTCCGTATCTTATTTCACATTTTCCAAGAACAAATTTCATGTTAAATTCTGAACATATTTATGCTCCCATATTTGTTTTTAATGTTCCACATTGTCTGTGACCTCGTGTTTATCCAGTAGCATAAATAAAGTTTACATTTATTAAATATATTCAGTTAAAAGAGTACATATAATTTTTTAATAAATGTTTTAAACGTTGACTTTAAACTTATATTAATTTATTTCGTTTTAAATTTTATCACATTATATTAAGTATGTGCATGATTTTTTTATCACTAATTTCACGTGTATTCCGTTAATATTTGTCTCTTTCTTCTTAAAGCCATTTTGTGCAGTTTTTATAAGAAAATTCTTAAAGCTGATTTTCACTGTATTTAATTTTTCTCAGCCTTTTTATTTTATTTTTATTTTTAAACGTTACCTTTAATAAATTTATCCTTGGTTATCTTAGTAAATTATTTTAAGTGTAAAAGTAATTTATTTTATTTGAAACATTTAGAAATTTCTAGTGTGTACTGCTGATAAGAAGTTATTCCTTTCTAAAATATAAAGCTGAGCGCATTTTTCTATTTCTAGAGTATTGATGAATTAGCAGAGTTTATGCGTCAAGTGAAAAGCAATTCTTACCAACTACCATCAAAGGCCGATGTGTCAACTGATGTTAAAGATGATAGAGAAAATAAAGATGCTGTCACTCAAACCTCACCAGCGCCGTTAAGTAGGAGGTACTATATCAGTATTTTATTCTTATATTTTAGTAGGTACTGTCATTATTTTATATATTTCTTTTGGAGATAAATTGAATCGAAATAAGATATCTAATGGAGAACATTTCTGATTGAGTATTTTTTAGCAATTTACTAAATATTTTTCTAATCATACGAATCGAAATATTTTATTCCATAATGCTTTTATTGAAATATGTTTTTTTTTTAATTCGTTAGTGCACTCCCTGTATAAATTCATATTTTTGTGAATTGACATTTTTGTGCTTAATTTAATCTGGGATTCTCTTTTAGACTGTGATCTTAGTTATCACTAACACTCCACCAAACCATTCTAGATGGTTCTAAATTATCTTGCTGTTAAATAAAACTTTTTTTTATCGTTTTTTTTTACGAATATTTCAAAATACATTCATATAAATTGACCAGCGTGCTTTTGCGTGAAAGGATATGTGTGAATTAGATGAGATGCTCCATTAAACTGATAAAGGGAATTCAACTAATATGTAATCTGTTTCTTTGTCTTGGTAGAAAATTTTATCTTTAAAAACTGCTGACATAGTTTGTTAAATTTAGATTAAGTATAATACACACTTTAACTTGTTTTATGCACTTAAAAAATTCAATATGTTAATTTAATCATATTCACGTTAAAATCTTTGCATTTTTCTAATTTTTCAGCTCAAGTTTTACGTGGGTGACCGATTGCGATTGCAGTGATTTGGAAGCTCAGAACGCTAACAGTGCTTCAGATGACGAAAGCTTGGCATTGTCCAGTTGCTCCAACTGCAGAAACAAGAAAGGACTTGTGGAATCTTCGTCACTAAGCGCATCTTCTGGAGAAGAAGGTGACGGTCCTGCTAGTCCTGGTTCGGATGACAGCAGCAGCTTGTATCTGTCAGCTTGTTCTGGCTCTAGTGATTCTTTCGAAGAAGCTACTTTAACAGTTGGAAGCCAGTGTACAGAATTGCCAGCATTTATCGAGAATGATCAATCCGCACTAGTCAGAAAAAGACCTTTCCGTATTAGTGAGGCAACTCTTCGAGGTTCTACTTTAGATGATATCTCTGAAGAGCATGTGACTAGTGAAAGTATTTCAGTCAAATCTATGACCAGTAACCCTTCTACTATGGATTCCAATACAGTTGATTCAATGGACCAACCTGCCTCATTCCCTAGCACTTTAAAGCTTAGTCGAAAAAACAAAACCACTGGTAGCCCAGCTCAGCCCATCGAGCCTACTATCTTAATAATTAATGACCTGAATTCGAAGTCTGTGTCTGCGCCTGTGCTTTTGCGGCAGAAGCGTCATGTAGGAAATGCTAAAATGTCTGAATCTTCATCTAGTGATTCATCACCTACTACTGACGCTCGTAAGGATATTATAACTATGGTAAGTCCGATCTTATTCCTGATACTTCGAAATTATTTTACATAAATAAAAGAAAATAACGGATTTGTCGATACATCTTTATTTCTTATACGGAATCCCTTTCGCTTCTCTGTTTTTAAAAATCAAGTTATGCAAAATTCTCAGTAGTTTTGTTAGTGCATATATATAAAATGGAGAATAGAATATCTACAGTTTTTCTTTCGAAAAAACTCCTTTAGATTATCGATAAAAAATTTTCAGTCGTTCAGATTTATCTTTCCATTTTTTTTTTTTTAACTTCTCTTTCGATTCTTTTATTCGCAGTAAAAATTTTATTCGGTGGACTAAATTTATTTCAAGAATTTTAAAAATATTGTTTGAATAAGTTCTGTTATAAAAGCCAACACTACCACGTTTTTATGTCTCTGAGCCTTCAGGGATTTTTTGTCAAAATAATCTATTTTTTCGCGGCTTACTGATTTTCAGAATTCTTTGTATGTCTCACTCAAATAAGCGTAAACACCATTTAAGCCTTTTTTTTCCCTCCAAATTATTGCAAATAATAATTGTATTTTACAGCGATATTTATTCTTTTGATAAATATTTTAGAAGGAATGTTATTTTAATCACGTATTTTATTTTTGAATTTTTTGTGTTATTTTATTTATGTTATATGATGGAATTTTTAATTATTTGATGAAATTTTATCGAAGCTCTGTTAGTCTTACATGTTAATGTATGTGTATGCAAAATAAAATCGTATTTTTTGTTATTTAATTTTTATGTAAAAAAATAAGAAAATATAGCTTGTAAAACGTTTTTAACAATTAAATATGACTACATTTTATTGTTAATATAAATTATTGCATTTTATTATTTAATATTTTCTTTGGTTCTTAAAATCAAGATAATTTACGTCTCTTTCTCTTATTAAAATGAGAGAAAAATATCGCTGATATTAAGTAAATAAACACAATAGTGATACCACTCAATATTTGTTTTAAAAAAATACGAAACAAAAGTAATTCTGCACATACATGATGGTATATGCGTCATGTCAACATAAAGAAATTAAGAAGAAAAAAAGACATGAGACAAAAAAATTAATATATAAAATTGGCTAATAATTAAAGAGCAAAAACATAATTATTATTGTGTATGTAATGTCCTCACATGCTTATGCACTTATAATTGGAATTCATGTTGGAAAATGTTTTTATGACTCTTTGTGACAATCGGTCCCACTGTTCACGATGATCAGACTTTAAATGTTCCTGAATCGAAAACCGAACTAATAGTTGAACTGAAAACTAACTGTCTGGTTTTTAGTCAATTCGTTGGTCTTACTACTATCTCGGCCGTGAATCTTGTAGTGGGTCAGAATATACTTTATGTTCTTGTTCTCAGTTGAATTACCTTTTGCTGCTTGCAAATATGTTTAGTTATAGAGATATAAACCATCCTGAGAATTATGTATGTGTATTTTACCTACCGAAATTATGATTCCAACCACTATTGAACAACAGAAATATTGTCTTTTGGGGTGAGTTTTTGGGAGTTTTCCTGATTTTCTCCCTTATGACTCATCTGTGCGACCGACTATTTATAAAAAGTTCTAAGGGGTGCCAATTTACGCGATTGATGCTAAAATTCCAATGGTCAAAAAATAATGGTCAAAAAATAATGGTTTTTGACCATTAGTCTGTCTACTACGCAGTGTCGTGTCAAAATGTTATAAGTTATTTTTTATGTAATTGATGTTGTAAAATATGAGTAGTTTCGAAAAGTTTCTTATTTAAGTCAACTCTAGGTATGCAAGCACATTAGTTTATAAGAATCAAACAGGACTAGTTGCAAATTGCGAGATCCAAAGTCGCATTGAGTATCTTTCAGCAGTGAAAGTATTTTTTAAACATATTGAGATATAGGTAATTTAAAATTTCTCAACCCTACCCGCCTCTTTCTTGGATTTTGGGAGAAATGTAGTTAATACCTAAGGCATCTGCTCTTTTATGATGTTCACGGAAGACATAAGTAGCTGTTGTTATGTATGACACTTGGACTAGCCAAGATCGCTGTGCCGCTGGCTATGCGAATTTAAGTCAGTAGAGTGCGTCTTTCTTTTTAACCAGAGAACCACGAAAATAAAAAGTACGACTTTGCTCTAAACTCTGTCAAAAGATGGCACCACCAGAGGATCTACTCCCTCAATTTTGACATTTGATCTAGAGGGGGAGGAAATTTTCTCCAAACCATTACACCCATGTTAATTGCTCAAAAACATGAGTAGTTGTTGTATTCATTGTAATCAACAAATAATGGTCTTTGACCATTGTAGGCTTTGGGCTGACTTGTATAAAATTTTTCTTCATAAATTCCTTTTCTCACAAAACTATCCACCTCCCTTCATTTTCACAACTCTAGGCATCCTATTCATGTTTCTTGCATCTCTCTCTTCAGGCTATATTGCTTTATTTCTTCGGATGCTTCCTTTCATACTTTTATTCGTACGTTGGTGGTTATTCCTTTCATTGCTTACTTTCGAATTTCGGGAAAGCCACGAAATTCGTAGTAAAGAGTAGAGAATTGTACAAATTATTGTCTGTTTCCTTAAAGTGACCTGTCAAAGCTTAGTGTCTTCGATTTATTGTCATATATCGAGATGACAAACTTTATCCTCAATTCTTTACCCAGTTTCCAAGGTTACAGAAGCTAAAATCATTAAGTTTGACAAAGTAGCTAGAAGAAAAGTGGATTTTATATGTGCTGTTTCAAACTATCTTGAACCTCACCGTCTTTAAGATTTTTATATTTATGTGATTTGACTTCATACGTCTGTATTTTTATTCGAAAATATTACTAGTCTTAAGTACAATACACTTAGAGAAATTTATATCAATGCTTTTTCTATTTGGAACAAGTAGAAATGCCTTCTGTGAAATTTTATAGAGGAGATACAAAATTTTTTTATTTTTTAGTAAATACAATATTGAATAACATCAATAGAAACTTTTTGCTAATTTGTAGTTATGTGTTTATTAAAAATAAGCGTACTACAATCATTTTCATTGATTTATATTTAATTCCTTTTTAAACTACTTTAAATGAATAAATCTCTCTCTTTTGAATTCATGCTAAATAACATGATTCGTAAACATCAGGAAAAGTTTCTATCTAATTTGTTAAAACTAGATATTAATTAAATAAATATTGATTCACAAGTATTCGAAATCTTTAAATATTTGATTAATTCTAATAATACATTACTTTATTTTATTGTTATTATAGAAATTCTTAGATAAAGCTAGATTTTTAGATTTTGAAAATTTGTAATGATGATATTTGATACCAGAATATAGGTAAACATAAAACTTATACATCTAAAAGGTGTATATTTTATTATTTTCTTGATTTTTAAGTAAAAAATTACTGATTTTTTGTGTCTTGGGATTATATAGTTTCTGCGCTGTTCTATTATTCTCAGGTTTGTATTGATAATTTCTTATCATCAATATGAGGTAAGTTTGTCTACGTCCTGACAGATTTCCCTTTATTCACTAACATAATCAAACGATAATACTTATTATTTTATTTTTAATTTCTTAGCTGTGTATAAAAAAATCTGATAATGTTTATTGAATTTTTTTTTTTTATTTTTTTTTTTTTTTTTTTTGCATGGGGGTTGTTTCTATATTACGAAAGGTATCAATCAGTAATTGGTGAATTTTTTATAATTTCCTTGGACCAGAAAAATTTGTGAACAAATTATAGCTGTATTCATGCACATGATTGGAAATAGAAGACTTTCTGTTACTTATTCGTGTTTGATGAAATTTGCGTTATTTTAGTTGAAATTAATGGTATTGAGAGTTGTTCTACTTATTTCTGGATATAGTTTGTTGATATGAATATCATGAAAATAAATATTTCGTTTAAATTGATGTCAATTTCAATATTTGTCAAGTTGAAATTGACATCAATTTAAACGAATCAATTGATGTCAAGTACGACTTTGCTCTAAACTCTGTCAAAAGATGGCAGAGTTTAGAGCAAATTAATGCTGATATTACTCGTATAAATTAATCAAAAATTCCTTTAATAAATATGGAAATATTTGTTGTGTTTCCTGATGAGTACATAATACTTTGTAAGTCTAAGCTCATAATATTAGGGAATGTGACATCAATGTGTATCATATTATATTAAAGAAAATATAGTTTTGCATACAATTTAATATTTACAAATTGAAATAAAAAAATATTTAAAAAAAAAAAAGAAATACGGGTTGCTAGGCATTATTTGTTTTGAATAGATCTATAAATATTTCATGTAATGTTTAATATTTTCTGTCATTTAAATTCAGTAAAATTTTTACTTGACAGAAGTTAAAAATTATAAAGAATTTAAAGAAAACGAAAGAATAAAAACTGAAGAATTTGGGTTTTTATGATTGTATAAAGTTTTTAATATTTTGAGTCCATAAATATTTTTATGGAAGTTACTTTTCATTCTTTTTGCATATAGAGTTGCTATTTCTTCTTGAAATAAAGATAATATCTTAACGGTTTAAGAAATTTCTGAAACTATTTAATAAATAGTCTATTACAAAAGTACCTATAATGTAGGTCATTATTTACTCTTTTTTTTTTTTCCTAAACGCATGAATAAGTCTTAAAACTTATTTTTCGTTGGAATTCTTACAAGCAGTATAAATTGTGTTCTTTTTAAAAATCAATAAAAATTATTTTACTTCTACCAATATTAATTTTTACCTAAAATATCTTAAAAATTTTTACAAAATGATCTTTTGTATTTGTTAATGAAAGTTTTTCTTCATTAATTTGTATCTAAAACTTTAACTTAAATATTTTATTATACTTTGAAATACATGGAAAAAGATATGTATGTTTCTTAAATTTTTGTCCACTGATTTTTAGCGCACACACATATTTATGTATACAAGTACATATCACATAATTCCTTTTATGTAGCATCAAACGCATGCATTTCTGTTGAGAAAAAAGAAACATTAATAAAACAAATTCGAATCGTATCTTTTAAAAATTATTCAGCTATTTAAATTAGAAACACGCACTATATAAATTAATCAAATGAAAAATAATAAAGATTTTCTTTGTAGGAATTCTAATATTTTAAATGCCTAACACACATATATATTTTTACTTATATACACACATACACGTAAATTTATTTTATCTCTTTACCTTACTTACCTTTTTATCATATCTTTATCTTACTTATATTACTTACCATCCAAAGGACACTTATAAATTAACAGTACTATTCTAGTTTTCTATTTTTAGATTCATCGAAATCGTCATATACTAGCATATATTTGAATGCAGAAAATGTGACGAGAACGATAATTTAGCATCTAATCCACTATATGTGACACGTAATAAATTTTGAATTACCAATGCTTTCATGTAGAAAAAAAAAATATCTGATTAGTCAACCAAAGATATGCGAAAAAGGCAGCCATCAAAATCCCTGCTGCTAGAATCAAAAATTTTCGTAATCTTTCTTCGCCTGAGCACATCTCCTGCCGCTTATTCAGGTGGATATTTAGTTATTCATGATTAAGTGCTCATTAGCAGCATTTAGGAGTCGCAACCTAATTTATTTTAATGGATCCGCCTCACAATAACTTTACTTCTGGTGCCCTTCCTCATTTGCTCTCCGCAGGAAGTGGTGATATGTCAGCGACTTTTAGTTAAAGGAGATTGGTTTATTATTTCTGTACCTTCTCTGTCTCTGGCTTTTTAACTTTCTCGCAAAAGATTTGTCTGAAAGACGGGCATCATTATAAAAATTTAATGGTACTCTTGACTTACGTGCTTTTAAATCGAATGTATTATATTGAGTTTTATGTACTAAAAAATAATAAAAAAAAACTGAAATTTTAATGCAATTGAAAAACACTGAAATAAAAAGCACTCGAATAAAAGCACTTATATCGTCCTAGAATCACTTGTAATTGCTGCTCTGGTCTGTCAACTCCTTTTTGTTTCTATTATATTTCTAGAAAAAAAAAATTGTACTTTTTCGAGCATGATTCTTCTCTAAGTAAAAGTTTCATAATAATGGGATCCATTGTTGTTTTTGCACACAAAAATCGACTTAATTGCAGCATTAAAAATTTATTGTTTCATAATCAATCAATTGAAATCACCAGATTCGTAAGTATTTTTTTTAATGAGCGCTAAAGAATTGACATTATGCAACTCTATTCATGTGTCGAAATGCGTTTTAAAATATGGCATTCGTAGATAAATTCGTGGTCCATTGTGCAAGATCATTGAATGCAAAACGTGCCAAAAGAGTGTTCGAATTCTCATTTGGAATCTCTGAAAAGTTTTTTAATTATTTTAAATGACTGCGGGGAAATGAATATTATTTATGCATTATATTGTATTAAAAATAAGTTATTTACAAGTGTATATGCAGATAAATTACATATAAAACTAAAATATGTTACAAGAAATGCAAGAACTAGTGGGAAAATAATATTGGAATTGGGAAATATAAACATTATTATATATCTTTTTTTTCTAATGCCCGACCATGTATAGTACATTTAAACCTTCTGGCTCTGCAACGAGGGGAATTGTTTCCATTTTATATTGTAGAGCTCTCTGTTGCTGTACCATCATAATACCAGAAGTGCGTAAGTCCTCATAATTTAGAAATGTATAAACATGCATGTATGTATATAAAGCGAAAACCACAACATTTGGTCTACTATTACCAGAGGTATCATTACACTTGGGCGACATTGCAAACAATATTTATTTTGCATGCTCCAAAGACCAGTTGGAAACACAACGCATTTCCGGTTGGCTCGAAATAGAACCTGCAACTGGAAGATTGTGGGAACAAGGCATTTTTCAATTAGATCCTCCCACGCGTTTATTTATTTATTTATATATCATACTGTATTGTTCTAAGTAAAAATATTAAAAGATGAAAGCTTCGTTTTTTGAAAGATTTGTTGAAAAAAAGTAACGGTACTTGTGTGTGTAAAATACCCATACGATTTAACGCTTTTAATCACTGTCAAAAGATATCTTCCAATTGAATTTTAATGTTTTTTGTTTACCAATAAAGTAGATTCTTCTACAAAGTTGATTAAAAAATCACATTTGTGTGGTTGATAGTTATTTGTAAGTGCATTTATTTTAATTTTGCACTGAAATTATATTTACTGAATTCATGGTGGTGGCGCATTCATGAATATATAAGAATATCTACCGCATACATTTTGATTTCACTTTCTATTTTATTAAAAATTCAATTTGTGCGTCAGTGTAACTCAGTAAAATTGTACGTTACTACTCATATATCTATTTACGTTTATGAAGTTTTTATATAGTAACATATAGCTCTTTTTCTATAATCTAAGGAATGTTTCTTACAAAATATTTAATCTTCTCAAAAGCAAATATAATTGACTACTCCTTGATATTTCAATGAAAGTTTTTTTTTTATTTTATTATTATATTATCACATTCATATTTTTGAAGAGTAGGAAATTTATTTATTTAGTTTTATGTAGCTTTCTCTGGAATTTTTTAAATTTGATGAATTTTATCCATTTATTGATTGAAAATAAAACTAGCTTGGGATGTTTTTTTATGCTCATTTCTTTATATTTGTTATTTTTATTTCGAATTTCTCTATTACTTGGTGCAACTGATCTCGAGTAAAAGAATTTCCTTACATATCAAAATATTTTATTTTTTGTTTTAAAATGCAAGAACTGAGTTTAATAAAATAAAATAGTTTTTATATATAGTTAAATTAAATAATCTTTGATATTTTTTCTTAGCTTCTTACCTTTTATTATTTAATTATCTTTATTATTATTATTATTTTTTACTCATATGATAAGAAAATATTAATGGTTGAATTATTTTTATAAAAATAATCAGAAACATTATGTTGAAAAAAAAAGTTATAAATTTAGGCGAGGCATATGGGTTCTTTTAAATTATATTGTCTCCCTAAATTGCTATTCTTCACACTGATATAAATCCACAATGAACAGTTTTCATCCGAAACTTCAATACATCTTTTGAATTCGTTCCTTATACTTCATTCATTGAGAGAACCGATAAAAAAAGTGATAATTTACGAATATTATTGCATAATCTGAGGAACGGAATGCCACGCTGACACGCCATGTTTTTCTCTCATAGCAGACGTAAGCATTCATTTTAGTACATGAAGTTTTGAAACTCGCCAAATATATTATTTGTTGCCACAAGGGAAAGAGTTTGTCAGTATTCTTACAACTCAAATGTCGGTGTTTTTGTTTCACTGAACAAAAAATAATTCACTTTAAATAAGCAAGCACATTTTTGGCTTTTGCATATTCCAATTACGCGTTGAGATGTTCATAAATCCGAAAAAGTTAAAGTGAAAGTGTAATTCTATTTTCTTATCTTGCCTTAATGTGTTCTTGGTATGTCGTATATTCTATTTCATCTATGACATAAAGCAAATCAAATATAAAGTGAAGTCAATATATATGTACATATATATATATATATATATATATATATATATATATATATATATTATACGGAATTAAAAAAATTATATTAGATATTTATTTATATACTTTCTGAGAAAAATTTCGTCTTCCTTTTTATACTATATATATATATGTAGTGTGTGTGTGTGTGTGTGTGTGTGTGTGTGTGTGTGTGTGTGTGTGTGTGTGTGTGTGTGTGTGTGTGTGTGTGTGTGTGTGTGTGTGTGTGTGTGTGTGTGTGTGTGTGTGTGTGTGTGTGTGTGTGTGTGTGTGTGTGTGTGTGTGTGTGTGTGTGTGTGTGTGTGTGTGTGAAAAATTAGGAATTAAATTTTATTGTCTCATCCATTAAAATACGTTAGGGAAAACTGTGAAAACTCGCAAGCATTCATCTTCCATTGCTCAACAGTGGCTTGTTTGGAATACAGGCCCCTTCTCTCTGAAGAGCCATTAGATCACATTGAGCTGGATCTTTAGCTAGTGTACAATTACAGTCAACATAGCAATAAATATGTTGTTGAATAATGCCCGGTCTCAAGGATCTCCACTTTACAGTACTACAAAGGGCGCGGGTGATGATGCCTTCTGAAGTAAGACACCCATTAGGTGTGCCATCGTAGCCTCGAAAGTGGGCCTTCGCAATTTTGAAACAGGGACTAATCAGAAGATCCCTAGACTTGACCTGAAACCCTCAGAAGTATCATTTCCCATAGAGGACATTGCGACTACTACCTATTTAACGTGCCCCCAATTGCCATTAGCAAACTCGACGGTTCTTTGATTGGGATGGGACTCGAATTCACTATTTTTTGATAACGAGATCAAACTCTCTTACTAACCTTACCACCGCGGCCAATAAATAATTTTGTGAGAATACCGATATTTGTTTCAGCTATTTATACCACCCTCCATTACTGTTTCACATTTATGCATTTAAATTGCCCTACGAATACATTATTGACATAAATTCAATCTTTTGCGAAGGAAAATTACGAATTTTTTATATAAAAATATGATCAATTAAAGATTTTTAGGATGCAACTTCATTACCATAATACCACCAAAAATGCTTGTAATACTGATACTAAAAAGTTTTTCTTTTTCATGAATCTTAAATGATATATTTGCTTAAGATTTTGTGTTTCAGCAAAATTAGAATACACGTTACATTTATTTTATTTTTCTTAAAAGGATAAAAACCCGCGATATTGAAAAATTGGTTTATTTATATTGAGCTACTCACAAGACGATTAAAGGAGTTCATTAAAATCAAAACCTCTTTCTGAGGATCATTTGCAATCAACTTATCAATCTATAATAAATCATCGGTAGCCTACAAATCAAAGTGTACGTAATTTGAAGATAATAATTATTCACATTTGATAAAAAAAAATGTATCCCAAAAGGCATCAGTTTTCTTGTGCATGGGATCGTTTTATCCTAAACATTTATTGAAAGTTTCATTGCAAGAAAATTGACATCAGTTGAATGTTACTTGACATAAGATCAATTCATCTCTGAAATCTTACATTAAATACTCAAGAACTTCTAAAGAGAAGGAAAGTTTTTCCTGTTTTAATATTTTTATTGGCATAAATCAGGAAAAATCTATTTTGTCGTGTTGAACGCTGAATTTTTATGAACCAATCGTACGTATTATGAGATCAATATAGACAACAATTAATGCTGTCGTAAAGATAATAACATAAATAATTTTGATCAGTATTTGCCATATTCATATATCGCATAGAAAAAAAAACAGGAAAACCTTCACCTCGACTAATTTGCATAAATATAATAGAAAAATAACACCTATCTTTCGTTGTTCAACCGTGGCTGGTTACGAATCTAGAACACTAAATTCTGAAGAACATGGCCGTACCGCTTAACCACGTTTTGCTTAAGTGTATCAACCTGTTGAAAGAAATTATTTTTGATTAATTATCTGTATATTATCAATGTAATACTGTTTGAAAATCTTAAAATTTAAAATAAGTACATGACTTAAATTTTTATTTTTCAAAACTGAATTATTGGATTTAAATGGTTGTTATTTAAGAATAATGAATAATATATTCTCAAACACACGGAATAATCTGCCTCATATTCGCTTATCAGGCTTTTTATAATTCTGTATAACTGTTTTCCCCATAATCATATTATTTATATTATTATTATGTTTTAACATTTTATGTGTCCTTATAATTTTATTTTATGCTGATAATGAATATATAAACTAAAAATTTAACATTAAAATATTATTATTATTTTTTGTTACATATATTTTCTTTCTTTAAAACTATATTTTTATGTGTAAATACGGATTTTTATGTTATTGCAAATTACTTGCATAGCTGCATTATTAACATGGTTTTTATATTTGGCTGATGAGCTTGTTGGCTGTTAAAGTTCATTTTTTTTTCGGTTATAAAGTATCTCTACAGTACATTAAGTACTCTTATATAAAGTTTTGTATATTACGCTAAAATTAATGATACAGACATTATAAATATTTATTTATATTTTGCGAATTTATTCACAAGTTTGTTTTTTATATTTATTAGTGTAAGTCAATTTAAAACTTTTTATAATATTGAATGTTAGCATTTAAAATTTGAGAAGAGTTTTTCAATTTTGATATAAGTTACTTTCTAATATTTACTGCTTTAAGATTCCTGGACGTTAAAAATGCTGGACGGAATTCATCGACATTTGTTCAATCCAAAAACTTAAGTAGAATTAATATTTTAATTGATAATTTATGTTAAGAATATTAATTCAAAACCTGCTAAATTTTTCTTTTGAAATCTCAGATTTTTTTGTTGTTATACCAGAAGATATCACGCACAAACACATATATATGCCCTTGCCATAAAATAACAACAAAATGGAATTGAAATTCTCGCAGCTTCCAATTGTTATTTTTTTCTTTCTAGTTAGACCCTTTGTATGTCTGTGTAAAAATGCTGGAATTTTTACAAATAATGTATTAAGAATATGAAATTTTTTATCAATTGTAATTCGATTGGAACATGAATGTTTTGAGTTCATAAGAAGAAATGTGTGAATTGTGTAGATATTTCAAACTTTTCCAAGTTTTCACCATATGACTCCTAAATAAAACCCATTAACTTTGAAAAAAAATCCTCCAAATTTTGAAAATACTCCAGATGTGATCAAAGCCCTACAACAGCTTTCAGTTTTTGGGCTATCTTTAATTATTGTTTAATCATCTACAAATATTCAACAGTTATGATATGATAAACTTTAACCAATCATTCGAAAAATGTGTGCTCTGGACCAATCTACACAGGTATTAACACATTTTTAGAATGACTTCGCCGCCATTTAATTAATGTTTAAAATGTAAAGATTATTTTTTAATGTTCGATCTGATAGCTTTTTTTCTGGACTATAACTCTGCATCGTGACTTTCAGGATAAAAAAACTTTTGGCAATATTTCCAGGGGTATTGCTTTCCAGAGTCCATCTATCGTGGTGGGTTTGCGTTTAGAAAGAGCTTTTTTTAACAGACCAAAGGCGCAATGGTCCATAGGTGAAACGTCAGGAGACTTCGCAGTGATATGTTGAAAATGTATACATGCAATACCTGTATTAGTCTTCATTTTTTCAAGGAATGCAGTGGAAGTTTTCGAAGTATGACTTATAGTTCTGCCTTGATGAAGTTTCTCTCTTTGAAAGTCATTGGGATAAAGAAGGTGAATTTCTTTTGTAAATATTGGGCGTAAAACCTTCTCCTGATAGTACGATGAGCTGATTTTAACATTTCTTTCCACTCTTCTTATTTTTAATTTCTCATTGTAGAAGAAACCTGCGACAATCATAAATCTCTTACTGAAACTTTCTTTACATTGACGGAAACGGGTTTGTACATTTTTTCACCTCATTTTCTACAGTAAAAAGACCTTTTACTGTTACAGTCATTTAGGTGAACCTATGTTTCATCAAAGGTCATAATGTTTTTCCATTTATCTCCTGCTAAATGGTTTTCATACAGGATTCTACAAAATGTTTTGCGTTGAGCCACATGTCTCGGCAAAAGCTGGTGAACATTATGTTTTTTAGCATTTTTAAGTTGTAAATACTGGTTTATTATTTTATTTACTGTTGCTACTGATGTATCTAAAGGCTTTGCAAATGTATTTCTGTGTTGGCGGATTTTCTCTTGTTACCAGCGATTTCTTTTTAAAAACATTTGAGACAGTACGTACTTTTTATGGCTATTCGTTTGGAGTCTTCTTTCTATGTAGAAATAATAATTGACAGTTTTACCTGTCCGATTAATAATATTACTTATTTTGCATTTAGAAATTTTAATATCATGCATTCCACAACATTTTTAAACTCTGGAATAAGAACGTTAATCTTCGGAAAGCGCAAAAACATATCCTTCAGTTCACAGCATGTTTATATATGACATATTGAAAGAAGAATAAATTTAAAAGTAGCAGACGATATTTCTCATTTCAAATAATAAGCTGTTGCCAAAAAATTTTATTCTAAAACATTTAATTTTCTTTAATTCGTTATCGAAATCGTTCTAAAAATGTGTTAATACCCTCTATAATTGCCAATACAAATTTAATGCTCAATGGTGGATTGCCACGAAAACAATCTCGTGAAATCAGAATCAACCAAAACTTGCATACTTCTGTAAAGATAATCAATTACTCATAATCGTGAATTGTTTGTATTACCTCGTCGCATAATGAAATTATGTAAAAACGAAATCCTTTTTTTTTATTGGCAGAAATAAACATAAGGGTGCTATACGTAGAAAATACCTTAGAGAATTTAGAATGCATTGTGTAATTTATATCTCTGAAAAGAAAATTTATTGTTCATCTTTTGAAAATATCCGTGAGAATATATTTTGAATGGATAAAAATGATTAATTGTGGATGATCCGTTAGCTGTACCATAAGCTGTACTTTAAAAAGCATTCACTTGTCATATTAACAGAAACTATTAATTGTATTTTGCAGTTTATAAAAATTAGTTCCAAAATCTTGTCTTAAAACCCTTCACACGCATTAAAAGAGTCTTGTACAATTCTCTCTCTTTAAGGAACATTAAATTACAGATTTTAAATATCATTCATGAAATTCTATTCCGTTGTTTGACAGTATGTTAAAATTTATCACGCTTACATTAAAGCCACTAAATAATGCTTGTAGGGAAAAGTTTATCGATGAGAGAAAGGCATAAATTCTTAACAAGTTGTGACGCATTTCGAAAATGGAAAGTTTTGCGACACGAGTAAGAAAAATCAAGAGTTAAGTCTTTTCCTTCCTCTCTGAGAGGAAAAAAAAAATGCTAGAAATATTTCGTTGTCATTCCATAATCGTGTTAATCGATCTCGGTTCGCTTCCATTTGAAACACTCCGCGCCGCCTTTTACTTGAATGTGAAACAGCTCTCTATATAATTCAATGAATATATTTCCTTGAGAACTTTCCCATTTTGCCTGGGATCGATACAAAAATATGAACCCACATTATAAAGCTTGCTCTTACCGTGGCAGTCCTTTGTCTCCGATTTATTTCTCTTCCCCCCTTCAGGGCTATTTTCAATTATCATCATATATATTGCGTTATTAATTAACTACTTGAGGATGTTATAAATTTTTAATTAATTATAATTGACTTTTATTAAAATGACTGCTAAAAATCTTACACACACATGCATACATGTATGTGTGTGTGTTCCGATCGATGGCGGAGAGGATATCGTCCCTTACTTCGAAGCAGTAGATCCCGAGTTCGAATCCTAGTTCGGACATGATGTTTCCTTCTCTCGTTGCGTTTGTCTTTCCTTATCACTTCACTTTCGGGTCGAAAATGTCACCCCCACTGGGTGCCCCACTTTATGAGATGCAATCACTTCGCCCATTATAGAGCTGAATAGGCCATAAGTCTAAGGGCAGCCGGGCATTAGAAAAAAATGTATGTAGGTTAGTATACTTGATAAAAAAAAAAAAGAATTATTTTTGTATTCAATACGGCGAATTTTTTTACGAACGATTATAGAATATTATAGGATCTTAATAGAAATATCTAATACCTTTTAATGTTTAATGATTTAAATTAATAATACTAATGGCTATAGATAGCTTTGATATCTCGTAATAGGCAATGACTGAAGGCCGTTTTTTGTAAATCATTTTATTATCCACTCGTAAATTATCTTTTGATAGTTAGTAAGCCAAGTTTACGTTTCGCAATGGTGGAATCCCGAAAAACTACCAAGCAGCCAACTCGTCAGACATATACGCGAAAGTGGAAAATTCATTTGCCTTTTCTGAATAGTGACTTGAATCGAACCCTTGAACTTATGTTCTGAAAATCGCTGTCCTACTCTTGCCCATAGTGAGCCCCGGTTAGGTAGCTTCAAAAATGTTTTATGATCCTCTCTCTTTCTTAGCAATGAATTGTCAGTAGAGTGCCCTTCGTCGTAAAAATATCATCAAAATGAGGATTCATTTCATATCAAATTCGGTCAAGCACATCAGCTATAATGGTTATATAATACATATTTATTTTCATTTTTCTTCAACGAAATGGAGAAGTTTAAAAAACCTATTTATAGAAAAACTTATGTACAATTTGTTGAATTTTTTGAGTCAAAGGGACGTACGATGTGGTGGAAAAAATGGTGTGCCAAATATAATTTATTAATTATCTGTTCATTTAAAAAGAAGAAAAAAACTATCACAAATCCTTCTACATCACCGCTTCAGGTTGAAATTTGTATTAGGTGACCAACATTAGTCTTTTTTACTATGATTGTAATTCTTTATTTGTAATGCCTCTTATAAGTCAAACCAATCTGAAATTATGGGAAATGTACTAGAGCCATCCACATATGTGTTTGAAAAATATATGGTGTTTATTCAATTTGGAATTACATTTAAAAATAATGATATAATTCGAATATATTAAGTATTCAAATTTCTAACATTAATTATTCAAATTATGCAAAAATAAATATTTTTAAGTTGATTTTAATGGTATTTCTAATATTTCGATTTAAAAGGTACATTTTATTACCTCTTTTAATATTTTTTAGTAAAAAAAATGTATAAAATAAATTCAATCATTTTGTATTCCATAACTTTTTTTTCAGTTATATAACAGACTCCTCTTAAAATGTATTTTGTATAAAATACATAGTTTCAGGAAATACAGTTGCATTTTGTTACAAATTTTTCGTTTTTGAAACCTTAATTTTATGTTTTTTTAAAAAAATAGGATCATTTATTAAATGTTTTTTATTAAATGTTTTATTAAATGTAGATTAACAACAGACTAACAACAATATAACACAGAATATTAATGGAATATGTCATAAATTTTGTATTTAAATTTTATATATATATATATATATATATATATATATATATATATATATATATATATATATATTAAAATTAATTTCTTCTTCATTTGCAATATTTGATAAAAATCATCTCCTTTTTTCTAGAGTTTTTTGTAACTTTTTATTAATTTCATACTTCCCAATACTTAATAAATCTTATTGTACCTTTTGTAAACCTGTAGAGTTTTTAGTTTGGAGAAAAATAATATATATCATTCGAGTCTTATAACTATCTTATGGGAATATAATCTACTGGTATGTTTTTATATTTAAAATATAGTTCAAAGCCGTGAAAGGAATACACTTTCTGTAAGTATACTATGTGTAAGTATTTTCTCATAAACTGACATAAAAATATATTTAATTTTTTATTGTTAGAGAGAGAATAACTTGATTAAACATAAAAGTTATAATGAAATAATTAAATACTTTTTTATTTAGAATTATTATAGCATATTGGATAAAACTTTATTTAAGCTAGAAATTCAACAATATTCTATTTATAAAAGTTAGTGATTGTGTATAATTATGTTGGAAAATATATTATGCTTTATTAAAAACGAGAATTCTAGTAAATAATTTGTGATTTAAAATTCATCAATTATTGTCAAAATAAGCCTTAGAAGTTTAATTTTAAAATTTAAAATTCGCTATTTAAATTATATATATATATATATATATATATATATATATATATATATATATATATATATATATATATATATATATATATATATATATATATATATATATATATATATGTATATATATATATATACTTAGAATTATATCCATTCGTACCATTGGCTTGTAACGGTTAGTACATTTTCTTTATTTTTTCTTCCAGGTACCATCAAAGGCTCACTCTGCTAAAGAACTAAATGGTAAGCTAATTTCTTTTGTACAAACCTATTTACCATAAACAATATTTTTTGTTATTTAGCATTTTATTCCCCAACGAATCTAATCAACCAGAGCAATACTAGAAAATATTATTTTGTATTGACTGTTTCGATTTATGTTTTTTATGCACTGTACAAACCTGTGTTTAACAATTGAATTATATCTGCATTGAATTTTATTTTTTGAAAACACTGGTTTTGTTAAAGAAAGAATTAAATAATTTTCTCAGGGAAATCACTTAATTTAATAATTAGCTTATTTTTTTTTTTAAAAAAAGTGGTTTTTTAAAAGGTTTAAAATCAATGTTTAAACTTATTTATTTTTCTTAAGAAAAGATATTTTATGTTCAAAATTGTACAGTTCTATATTTGCTTAAGATAGTATTTATAAAATATTTTTCTTTCTTTTTCCTGTTAATATATTTATGTAAATATAATTACTTTATCAGTTTGGATGTTTTTATATGCTGTTCTGCTTTGTAGTACAGATGGTTGGTTGTGGGATATATTTGTTAAATTTGAGCGTACTGGTAAATACTATACATATATATATAATTTAAATGTACTCTAATCATTTAGTTAGATTAATTTGAAATTGCAATTTAATTCATATTCTATACATAAGAACATTAATAATTTTATTTCTATACATATTAAGATTTATCAATAGACATTAATTTTGAAATTGCAAGTTTCTTGCTTATATTAATTTAACGATCAAAAAAATTATCTTCATATTTAGCTTAGAGTAGCATTGATTTACAAAATGTTTTGAAAGAAAAAAAAATAGTTGACCTACCTTTGATGACATTATATTTTTAATTGTTTGGTTATTAAAATCACCCTTTGAAAAAGTTTTGATAAATTACTTTTTCAGAGAATCATGAATTAGTTAGGCTTTTCACCCTATGAAGTCTCTTTTTGCTCTCGAAAGCAGTTTGATCATGATCTGTGGCTTCAAGTGGTACAAAAGCATACCAAACTTCCACACCCAAGGTAGAAGTTGAAACCATAATTGGTTGAACTAAAGCCAAAGCTCTCATCACTTAGCTAGCATTTCTCCTTGAGTCTTACAAAATGACTGTATATTATTTTTAGAATGCTAACATTAGAAATACTGAAAATTAACATTAATTTGTAAACAGAAAACATATTATGAGGATATTTTTCATAAAAAAAACATTCATTTTGATCGCTTTTGTGTAAATATTTATTTGATAATTATTATTCTATTGAAATGCTACATTTAAGATTTTATTTATTAATATTTTATATATTACTCTATATAATTTATTACATTCCTTTAAATTTTCTAATTTCTAATCCCTTATAGCTTACACATTTTACTACTTGGCAATTTCGATTCCATAATTTGAATGTTCTGCTAGAAAAAAAATAACTGCAATAATTATACAGAAAATTGTCCTTTCATTAATATATTATTAAATTTATCTTGCATTTTCGAATATATCCCCTAAATTATTTTGAATAAATCTTTTGAAAAGTGTAATTTTTTTTTGGAAGTATTTATTGCCAAATCTCTAACTAGAAAATTATTAAAACAATCTAAATCTTTTTTTACTTAGGTATGGAAGTTTTATATTTCATAATAAAAATATATTTAATGGATAAACGCGCGCATATTTACATCATGGTTTTTATAAAATGATAAAAATATTATTTCATTAGAAAATTTCCTAAACCATGAACAATAGTAAAATACAGTAAGTTTGTCATTAGTTTTATTGTAAGATGCAAAAACTGCATAAAATTTATTTCCTTTACATTATAAAATTTTATTTTTCTCCGGACAATTAAATTGTTTTAAAATGACGTATAAATATTTAAAGGCATTATTTTTTAGAAATCATTAAATACAATTGGGAAATGTAAATTTCTTATTTCTATTTTTTATAAAAAAATAAATATGTGCATTTTCTCAAAAATTGGTATGAAATTAAGTCGTTACATGTCTAAAGATCTTATTAAAATTAAATAAGAATATTATCAAGCAATTACAAACTTTCGCTTGTATCTAAATTAATGGCTGTAAAATAATCAGATTGTATCAGCATTGCCATTTTTTTTAATTGGGCATGCATTTGAGGAACATCTTTATACCTTGTTGCCAACTGCTTAATAGTTGAGTGTTGTGATTTGAGCAACCGTCGCATTTCGATCAGTGGTAGGATTTTCCATCGATAGTAGGCTATATTCATGTGTTGCCAGGAAGAAAACCCGAAAATCCCAAACGTTTGTTTGTTTGTCGCTCAATGGTCATTTTTTGCACACGAGGGCTAATCAAACAGGGACTTACGGCTTAAAGTGGATTCTGAACCACTACAAACACCCATGCCCAAGGTGGGATTCGAACTCACGAACTGTTGAACCGAAAGCAAGAGCGCTAACCATTCGGTTACCTGCTTGGCACAACTCAGGGGACAATCCTGTCATTGGACAGTGGTTTCTAACTTGGAGGATGCTTCTAAATAGGTGATATTAAATCATATTACCAATATTCATTTGCGCAATTTTAGTATGAATATGAAACTACTAAAAATATTAACACTTCTGGAAAATTATCTTTAAAAATGCTTATTATAATAACATGTAAATTTATCACCACTATTCCAATCCTTTCTTTTTCGCACAGAGTAAAAGAACAGTGACTGATTCTCCACAAACTCTAACATTCTGACCTGTTTCATGCATCTCGCAAAGATTTTTCATTGTTAATGGGCGTTGATTCACTTGTCCGAAAGAAGAAAACCCAGAAAACTCCTAAACATTCTTCCAAATGCTTATGCTACATGATGAAACAGCAATTTATTTAGCGGATTTGTGATGGCATGATGCTTTTCAGAGTCAAAGGTCCTCGGTTCAATCCCAACTACTTTTGAGCAATTATAGACGGTTATTACACTTTTGCCTTTTGTAATACGTCAGTGGGGGTGGATGCTTGGAAATTTTCTGGGTTTCCTCCCTTTGTGCTAACGGAATAGGACCACAATCTATAGAATGTCCTTTTAGAGGGCAATTTACTCGGTGGGTATTAAAATGTCTTATAACTGCCTAAAGCCGTTAGGCTACGCTCTACATATTGTCAAGATTTGTATAAATGTAATTTGTACCAGAAAAATAATTATGGCTTCAACTTCTCACCTCACTCTTCGGATTGAAAGATCTTGAGCTCGATTCTTGTGATTATTAAACAACAGGACATGAATGTTGGGTTTCTCTTTTTGTATGCTCGTTCGTCGGTGTGAGTGCTTGAGAATTTTCCAGGTTTCTACCCTTTCGACATGTAAACATGGCCCACTGTCATATTAAAACTTTTTATTAAAAATCAAAAATGTAATAGGAGTTATAAAAATAATTGCTACATCTTTCAGCTATTGGATTATTATCACATTACGGTGTCAAACTAGATTCCTGAAGATATAAATATTGATATTTAAAGTGCATTTTGAGTTTATGTCTCATGCCATTAATATTGACATAAATACACTATTAAATATGATTCTTAAAAAATTAATTTATTAATAAATAATACCTCTATTCAAATAGTAGGGAAAATAGTTACTATTAAGAAAAGTTAATAATTAAAATAATAATTATATAAATTAAAAAATAACTTTTTAATAGCTATTGCGCTGTGTTTGTTTAGGATTCTTCTCTTTCCAGACAGTGAAGTTAGTGTTTTTTTTTTTTTTTTTAAATATCTATCTATTTATTACAATTTTTGCGTTAGTCGAAATTTTGATTTAAAAACCAGATGAATCAAACTCTGTGCCTGCTATTTTCCTCGCAAGTGGAAATGAATTTAATACAACATTAAAAGAAGTATATTTTTTTCATTTATACTCGACAGAATTTTTTTTTATTCCCTTTTCTGCACACACGCGTCACACACATATCGTAAGTCCCAGATATATTCAGTTCGATTTTGCTCCGATATTAATTCCCAACCCAAAATAGTCCTGATTTTTCCCCCTTTTTTCTTTCATCCCTCCTTTTTACCATTTCCTGTAGCACGTATGTATTCAATGTCTGTTTACGTCTTCCTTCATCTTCAAATGGTGTGCCTTGCTTAGTAACCATAGCAACTAAAGGAGAAAAGTTCAAACTTTTTGAAAAGAAGATTTAATCGATTATGTCAACAAGATTGGAGACACCATCAGAAATATGGGTCCGCTCTTTTTGTCCCACGAGATGCTATTCTTCTAGCAAAAAGTATAAATGCTTGAAACTAAATAGTCGAAGAACGAATAACCGTAAAATGCGGAACCTGCTCTGGAATTTCTTACTTCCGAGGAAGTGGTAACTGATCCAATGGCGAAAACATCACGCTTTGTGTTCAGGTGGCTATAGCAGGATCAGAAGCAAAGAAAAGCAAAGTTGAATAAAAAAAAATAATAAAAAACTTACATTGTCTATCCCCATATTTTCTCCGTCACATACCCTGGAGAAGTTCTTTCACTCCTTTAAGCTTACAAATACTTTCTCCTAATATGATCGACGAAGTTATTTCCAGATTTAAGAATCTTTTATTGATGAAATATTCGCTTCTATTAAGTCTCCGTTATCATATATTAAAGATATCTCTCAATCAATAATATTTTCTTTAGAAAACATTTCTGCATTTGCCTTAACTGATTTAAAGAATTATTGTATTGTGCCGTGTTATATGAAAAATCTCTTTTCTAAAAATTTCGCATTTCTATTCACTAAGCAGAAAACTAAATTTTCTAGCTTAAAATGTACTTTGAAAACATGAAGTGAAATAGATTTTTCATTCGTTGTATTTTTATATGTATTTGTATCAAATCTGATGTAAATACTGTTCGTTTTAAAATAATTCTCAAAAATTGTTTATTATTAAAAAAAAACTAACCATTTGCTAAATATTTCGAGGAAATTCAATTACCGTTATTTACTTAAGTAATAGAAAAGTTTTCATTGGTAACAGTATTTTATGTATAGTTTCTTTCTTTTCCCACACTTTTGAATTTGATATTTTTCTTCTATTTTCTTCGATCTTTTAAAGTTTTAATTAAAAAAAAGGAAATATTTGGTGATGCACTCGGTTAAAAATTTCAATTTCGATTTAAAAATTGTAATTATTCAAAACTTTACTTTTTTATGTTGTTTTTGTAAAACATAATATATAAATCAAATGTGTAAAATATGAATAAAATAATTTCTTCATATTTTACATATGTATAAAATATAAATAGATGTTGTGTAGCTTAACAAATATTTTGCATATGCATGTGAATATTTTTTGTATGTCGTACACTTACACATATATTATAATAGCATTTTATTATATAACACTCTTTAAAATTTCATTTCCTTTTTTCTTATATTTGTACTATTATCTTATTTCGGAGAGTTTGAATTAAAAATTTATTATAACACACTGCACTGTAAAATTACAATAATTTATGTGTTTCCTTTTAATTTTAAACGATTACTAAATATATTAAACTTCATAATGTCGATGGATAATAATAAAAACATGAAGATTAAGTTTAATCACTTGGTATGCTATAAACTCTTAAAACATTTTATTAAAAATTTTCACAACATGACTTAAACAACTAAATGCCATTCTTCGTAGTGCCAGATTGGTTAAGAAATACTGGAATAATAATCCAAGAATTTTTCGTAGTTTTTTGTCAAATATAAATACTTCATCACCATGCTTTTATTTTGGCGTTAACATTGCACTATAACTTTATATAGCTAATAAAATTATTGAGATTTAAACACCCCCAAGAGCATTTCGTATTAAATATTTGGGAATAACTGCCTCTTGAAATTGGCTGTTCTTTCCTCTTCAAATTACTCTACAAACGAGAGATCACAGTTATTAAATTAGCGAATTTGTATGAATTCCTAACATTCAAACGTTTTTGCCGTTATCGAACCTGTTGCCTTCCATTGCTTCACTCATGACTTACTGGTCAAATTCAGTTGATAGAAAATTTTGTTTCTCTCACATATGTATTTTTATTAGCATTTTAAGTATGATTGACATTTTAGAGCTGCAATATATTTATCAATGATTGCAGCATAATTTAATGCAACACAAATTAATCATTATTTGAAATCCCTTATATCGAATCATTTCAACGGGTATTGAATCTAAGAAACTATTTTGCGAGTTATTTGAAACGTTTTTTTTTATTTTTATAAGTATTATTTATTTAATCCCTTATTAATTTATCAATAAATTGGGATGATAATTTGAAAGTAATAATTTTATGTAATCCCTTATTAATCATAACAGTTGCTATCGTGAATTGATTAAGCGATTTCAAATGTTATTTTATTCATATTTTTATTTTTCAATGTATTTTAATTAAATTCTAGTTAATGAACTAGTAACACCTGCAAAATCTACATAAGAAGATATAAATTTTTTAAAAATGTAGTTTAATGGTGAAAGAATTATTTTGGTGAGAGAGAGAGAAAAAAAATGATGCGGGTTATAATAGTTAAATATCTAAACAATTTAATTTAAAAAATTCTCTCTGTAAATTCATTTACTAAAGAATTCTTAAAATTATTTTGATTTTTATTTTTATTTATTTTTTGAGATTTTCAATTTCTTATCTATTTTTTTAATATTTGCCTGTCAATTTTTTTCCTTTTCTAATTTTATTCTAATTTTAAAAAAAAGCTTTATTTTTAAAAGTAGAATTTTAAATTTAAGGGATGCTCGTCTTTAAAAAGCTTCAAAGGCGCATTATCTTGACTTATTGTACTGCATAGTAAAATTATTGAGTTTGAAAGCTGGCTTTAAACTGCTTCGCTTGAGCGGATTCACGTTTACACGATTTCCTGTGATAAGACTAAGCAACGACCAATAAAATGCTTCAAATACTTGGTTGATCGCCTGTCAATCAAGATTTTAAGGAATTTCACTGGCAGGTAATTAGCCGCATCGTATCGCGTAAATGAGAATTCATCCTAGCGGTATTTTCTAATCCAATGGCATTTTTCTTCAATAAACCTACGGCATTCCCAAAGGAAATGAACGATCGGAATTTTCATATTTGGAATAATTTTAGATTTTGAGTAAAGATAATCTCTTTTAATTTAAAATAATCTCTTTTGCATATGCATACATTTAGTTACTTTCAATGTTTAGTATACATCTTAGAAAAACTTCAGCTCATTAATACCCATGCCAATATATTATAAAACATCTGAACAATATCTTTCTCATGAAAACCTTCAAGAAAATGGACTTTATTCTTATTAAATGCCTTCGAATAATTATAAGTAATGGCTTAGTTTAAGTAAAAATAGTCTCTATTGTATATTTAGAACTGCTTTATTTGATGAACACTGTCAAAAATAGATTTTAATTTTAAAATCTTTTAAGTAATTTTTATAATCTCACTTCTAAATAAAAAAGGAAGTTTTTTTGCATGATTATATTCCTCTACAAATTAACTTATAAATTAAGTAAAAAAAAAAAAGATTTAAAAATATTTTTTACATCTATAGGTACTTTGTTGTATCATTTGCTTATAAAATGCACTTTAATCACTATTAGTATGTATCATACATCATGAGAAAAAGGATTATTGCAGATATAACTGCATTCCTAATACTTATTCCTTTCAAACACCCTTCAGAGAAATGCTTTCAAATAAAGTGCATTAAAATACAAATTTATTGCATGCTTGAACCCTTATCATACCTGTAGTGCTCATTATCCTATTCTATTGTCAGCGAATCTATTCAATGAAATCAATTAGCTTAGATCAATACCAAGAAACATGCGAAAATTTGATTTCTGGTGCTGTAAGGTTCAATTAATTTTCATTTGCTTCGCTAATTGATTATTCTGATTTTTCACTTATCTTTCATTGCATATTGTTGTACATCTTCAAAATATCTTCTTGTTTGGAGATATACTTATTTCATTTTCTTCTTCATCTTATTCAGATAAAATTCTCTGTATTTTATTTAAACTGGATAAAAGAACGGAAGCATAAAGTATCAATAAATCGAAATTATTAATTTTTGTTTTAATATTAAATTTACTTCTTTTTGATTTATCGGTTTTGTTAAGTTTTTCATTTAATTCAAGCTTGCTTATTTACTAATCTTAAATTCATGAGTTACAAAATAAATTAATTTATTATTACATTTTTTAAATGCAGTAAGCCAAAAAATAAAGTTTATAAATTTATTAAATTTAAAGTATAGAATTATATTTGTTACGTTGTACATTATTTTATATTTACGTAACATGTGCGATTCGTAATTTAACATTTTAATATAATACTAACTTTCGTTAAAGTTGTTTACATAAATGTATTTGTAATTTTATATTTAATTGTTCCAAGGTGTTCATGGCCATTTTGTCTTTCAATGTAACAGATGTTTATCCACACAAAGGAGTCTGGTTTCAAATTTATAAACAGTAAAAATGATTTTATTTTTATGCCATTCGATGATTGTAGAAAAAATTTTGTTTGAAAAAGAAAATATTTTGGAAGCTTTTATCATTGTAATATTCTCTACAATGAAAAATATTTTGAAAAACTTAATAACAGATTTTCAAAATGTTTTTTTCTTAAATCGAATTTAAAGTTTTTGGTAAATAATTTCAATAATTTGGTAATTTTTCAATTCAAATAAATTCAAAAATATTTAGTTGTATAAAAAATTTAAGTTAATTCGCTTAATTTTTTTCAAATTAAAATACTGTTTATTTCCTTAACGCATAGAGAATATTTTTTCTGATGATTTTCTAAATGTAAAAAAAAAAAAAAAAAAAAAAAAATTATTTTATCAGATTTTGTGATATTAATATTATTAGATTTTATAATAGAAATAGTTAGAAAATTATAATTTAGAAGACTTAGAAATATATCGTTTTTGGAAATCAAAAGATAATCAATTCAAAATAGAAATTAACCAAAAGAGAAATAAAATTGAGGCATTCTATAAAGTTATAAACTATTACTCACTAGTTTTAACCAATTATAGCTAATTTGTTTTAGCAGAAAACGAAAAAATTTTCTATAGTCGCTAAGAGTTTTAATACTCTTAGCGACTATAGAAAAATTTTTCGAAGTTTCTTGTTACGTGCACGTGAAATCTTTTCCTCTTGTTTCTCTAAGAAAATATTATCTCGAGTATTTATAACAATAGTTTAGCTAGGATATTTTTCGTAAGAGCTTTCCGCTTGCTTTACAAGTAAGCATTCTTTAAATACCGAAATTGCGTTACTGAAGTATGTGACCCTCAACATTTCTTACAGTTTTCTACTTCCAAAGTTATTAAATATATCAAGCACCATAAGTTTAAGTATAATAAATATGAGACGTGTTTTAATTGTACAATTTTTCTATTTATATTCTCCCTATTAACGTATGAGAAAATTTGAGCATAATCTCAAAAGTGTATAGATTGAATTTTTTATTTTGGAATAATTATTCATATTCTTTGCGAATAAAATTGTCATTTAATGTAAAATACCTTTAGTAAAATGCTTTTTAATGAATGCTGTTTTTTTTCCTTTATTTTATTATTTTTTTCTTATTTACTTCAGCAATTAATAAATTACTGAAGTAAATTACCGCTTTTTTAATATTAGTTTTATATAATGATACGACATTTATATAATAAAACGTATTTTCTGAACCTTGTTGTAATCATCAAAAAATGCTAAATGATAGATTAAATAAATATATATATATATATATATATATATATATAGATATATATATATATATATATATATATATATATATATATATATATATATATATACATATTGTGCCTTATTAGTAAAACATGTATTCAACATTAAATTTATTCTATAAAAAATAACTCTTCTTTTGTGAATTCCAGTAAGTCTATTGATTTTTAATGTAATATTTATTAAAAAAAAATGTGTTTTTTTTAAAAAGCCGCTGATTTCAACTCAAAACCAACAAAAGGTCTGTCTCTCTGATATATCAAAAAAAAAAAAAAAAATTCAGATTCAGAAAATATGTTTCATTACATCGCTCACAATTTTTAATATGAAAGATATTTTTCCAATGAAATTATGTATGTTGTTTACGTCTTTTAATAATTTTTCGATGAAGAGGGTTAAAAAGTGAGAAGATGGAAGCTTTTAAGTATCTTAGATTTTTTTTTAAAAATTGAATGTTTAAAGTAAAATGCCTTTATTATTAAGTAGTTTTCGTCAAAGAATTTGAGTTGAAAAATATGTTCTATGATAAGTAAACACGATCCATCTTATTCATTACATTTTTATTATTTAATTAAAGAAAAATCCTAAATTCTCACTTTTACAATTTTCTTTGAATAGTAATATATTTTTATAGTTCTCCTTCCAAAAAATAATTGCTGTCAAACTGAATTAATAAATATATATCGATTTATGTTTAAAGTTTATCTACATTTAAAAGAATTTGCCACCATAAATTTGAATTTAAAATAAAAATATTGTTAAATATTCATTTATTTTATTTTTCTCTTAAATTATTTTACTTACCATATAAATTACGCTTGAAATTAGTAAAATTTTTATTTAATTACAAAACAATCAAAAATTACGAAACTGTATATTAAAAATGAATGATTAAAATAACTTAGTTAACAAATTTGAAATTATGATAAATATATAATATAATATGATAAATTATGATGCGGTAATATACACATATATGCAGCCATTTATGTTTTTAGGCATATTTTGTTCTAACTATTTAATAAAAATTAATATAACAAAAATGCAAAATCAAGTGAAAATGTTCATTTATCTTTTATTTTTTTAATTAATTTTACTTAATTAATATTTCTCCAAAACACTTTAGCTATAATTTTGAATTATTTACATGATCTTATTATTTTTGCATGCTTATTCGCTTGCTTAAGAAAATCAATATCACTTTTGTTTACACGATCAGAAGCCAAGTTTCTTGGCACACGTTTTTTTTTTTTGGTCATGTGAGTGTTTAGTTTTGCTTTATAATTCAGTAAACCATATATAGAACAAACCCTTACTGCCTCCTCATTATCTGTTTCAAAAGAGGTGATTAAAAGAGAAAAGAAGCTCAATGTACCAATCCAGGGGAAAACTCCCGTTTCCCGGGGTTGCTTTTGCAGTCTTTCTATATTATTCCGTTATATATGGATGTATGACGATATAGGGGAGCTTTTTTCGGAAATAATGGAGCTAATTTAGAGTGATTGTTCCCTGTAAGACGAGTGTAACTTCCCTTAAAAATTCATGTCTTCCATTTACGTGAATTGCTAAGGAATAATTACCATGAAATAGAATAATTTTTAACTGGTACTTTCTAAAAGGAAAAAATTTATCCCTTTAGTGTAATGTGTGTTTTACAATATTTTAAAAGATTATCGTATCATAATATTCACAAATGATAAACTGATACAATTATAAAAAAAAACTTTTACAAATAATAAATATTTGCTAAAACTGTGAAAAAAGAACATTTTAAAAATTATAAGAATTTAACATATTCCTTTATATTTTCCGTATTTTTATTATAAGTTTACATTTTGTCCGTTATTATTATAAGAGATTCACTGATACGGATTAGTTAATGCGGATCATATTTAGATTGAATGTTTAAAAATGTATTATACAATGTTAAAAAAATGGAAACATTTTTAGTTTACACATTCAGGTTGTGTTGGTAGTTAGAGAAATTTCTTGGTTTCCTTTGTTATTCATTATTTATAGATATAAGTTTATTTTTGTAAGTTTATAAAAAGTTTTTCTTACCTGCAAAAAAGCAAATGCCAAAAATTGATATTGTAAGGATTGTGTATGCATTCTTTTAGAATGTATTATTTTTAGAATGTATTTACTTTGCATTGAAACTACTTATATATCGTTATTATTAAGATAAAAGGAATTTTTATCTTAAGAATACCCTTGAAAACATTTAGATAAAATTTAATTTGAAAGAAACACAACTTGTTCAAATTTATTTATTTTTTGGAGTTTGAACTAAAAAAAATTAGGTTTTACCAAATGCGAATGAGAATCGTTTCCTGCATAATTCTTCCTTATTTTTGTTATTAATATTCTATTATAAAATGTGTTATAAAAATAATACCATAAATTTTTAAGTTCACCGAAGTTACTCTGTCATGTAATCTCATAATTAATAATCCTCTACCTCTAAATAAAAATATTTAGATCAGTAATGTGTTGAGAAAGACGGTTTGTGTGTCTAGATTACACAAATAAATTTTCAGTATATTTTTTTAGCCAGAATGTCGATTATTTTTGTAAATTATGTATATTGTTTTCATAAAATAGTTTATAATTTTGTAAAATTTCCTAAATACAAATTCCAACAGTATTTTTATGTAGATAATAACTTTTACTTTATAAAAATAGTTTAATTTTTTTTAAAGTTTTCCCTATTTCATTACATTTCATTTTATTTCCGAATCAATGTTGTATATATATATATATATATATATATAGTTTTTACTTCAGTAGCTTCTTAAATTGGATTCACGTATTTTATAATTATTTTATAGTTCATCCTTATTAGATTAGATATATCTTTTAAAAATATATTTTTCAATTCGTTTATATGCAAACTGTTTCAAATTAAAATCGACTCGAATAAACACTTTGAAACTCAACCTAATTACTGAAAGTATCCCGAACTTCATGTATGCTATACTTAAAAGGGACGAACATGTTATAAAAACACTCTCCTTAACTGTTTTATTTTATAATTATTTTATGGTTCATCTTTATTATATCAGATTTATCTTTTAATAAATATATTATTCAATTCGTATATATATATATATATATATATATATATATATATATATATATATATATATATATATATATATATATATATGTGTGTGTGTGTGTGTGTGTGTGTGTATATATATATATATATATATATATATATATATATATATATATATATATATATATATATATATATATATATATATATATATATATATATATATATAAACTGTTCAAATTACAATCGACTCGAATAAACACTTTGTAACTCGACCTGATTACTGAAATTTCAAATTTCATATTTACTGTACTTAACAGGAGTGAACATGTTATAAAAACACTTTTTAACTGTTAGCTCTTTTATTCTCGATTCAGAGTAGTATATTTTTGTGCTAATTATTAGCATTAATTATTCAATTCTAAAAGTGTTGTAGTTTAAAAATCGTACATATCTGAAACTTTGTGTCATTCCAATAGTTTTTGTGAAAGTATAATATGCTCCAGATTTAGTGATTTCTTGCTTATAAAATCATTCGGAAAAAACTGTGATACTTCTGATTTCCCTGTGGGTAGAAAAATGTCCATCCTACGGGAAATCAGGAGTGCATCTGCTAAAATTTTGTAGGTATGCATGATAGATCTGTTTTTAAATTTATTTTTCTGTGTATAATATAAATAAAATAATATTAATATCTGTAACTAAATGTGTAATTTTATTATTGATAATCATGTTTACAATAAAGATATTTTATATGTTCGCTTTTATTTCGAAATTCGCGCAGTATTGTGTTTAAATAATGCTCTATTGATTCTAGCACAAAAATTCAAAATTAACAAATTTATTTAATCAACAGTCATAAAAGAAGAGAGAACAAAGAATATTAATATTTTCTTTTCTATTCGTAAAAGAATTAAATGTATTTAGTTTAATGAAAATTCTGCATTTATTAAATAAAAATAGACGTATTTAAACCACTGAACTGTTTAATTTTCTTCTGCACATGCATCAGTAAATGTTAACATGTACAAATTAAATGCAAGTTATTCACCTCCTTTGATTTTCGACTAAAGAGAAAATCAAAGGAGGTGAATAACTTGCATTTAATTTGAAGAGAAAATCTGTTATTTTATAACATTTGTTAAATTTAATCCCAGTAGCTTTTTTGCTTGCTGAACAATTGAATAAAAGCAGCTAAATTTGCTTTCAAACTAGCATCATTAATTTTAAATCTGAAAAGTAAAAAGTTGTTTAACAATGTTCGATAATTAGGTCACGCGAACGTTATTTGTCGAGGGATGTCAAAAATTATTTGTATAATATATTTATTAAACATTCCAGGTGTATTCAACTAAATTACATGTAGAACAAAACATAGCAATTTTTCCCCTCATTTTGGAGTAAGAAAAAATCTCGATAATTTAGAATTATGTTTTTATTTGGATCATCGTATAATATAATTAAAACAAACCATGTATAATAAATGCAAGTATAAAAAGTTGATATTAAAATATTTTAGTAAGGAAACTTTATGTGTAAGTGATTTGTTTGTTATAAATTTTTATAAAGTGTAGTAAACTACACTTTTTAAACACACTTTTTTAGGCAATCACGCTGAATTTATTATTAAAACTAAGGACTTTTCAATATTTATTTGTGCATGTAGCTGATAATATTTTAACAGAAATTAAAAATTAGAATTTTAAAAAAATTTTTAATTTGCAGTTTTTTTTTTCAAATTTTAACTTCTTTTAAAACTATTTAAATATTTATCTTTCTTCAACTATTTTAATTCTGTAATTTGAAGTAAATGTCTATTTAAATTCTTATTAACTTTACTTAAAGTAATAAGAATTTAAATAGACTGCAGAGTTAAATGCTTTTAATGCAAAATTTTTCTGCACAAATAATTTTGCATTTAATTCATTAGCTATTGTTAAAATAGAATAAAAGCTCTATTTGCATTATACTTATATAAAATTACTAGAATTATACTTCTCTTATTTTCGTTGTTATCAAGATGTACTTAAAGAGATGAAATTTATTAACCATTAATTCATATCCCATTAGACTGATAATTGATATATTATACATACTTTATATAATTATTTTGTGATCTTCCAGCTATTCAAATATTTCATTTGAAATAATGTAAATTAATGTTTTAATCTTATATTTCATAAAGAAAATATAAAATTAATTTATTTTAATTTTCTGTTTTTAGTTATTTATTTATTTATTTATTTGTTGAATAATACAATTTACAATCAATCGATAATCCATTTTATTTGCCCTTTCAATGTTCGGTAAAATTCAACCTCCTCTTTTCACCAGTTCGCTTACATAAAAATTACTCCCCTCACCTATTAGGAAATAAGCAGACGTTCCTCATCTCTCTCTCTCCGCGAAGGGAAGTTTCTGACCTGGGCAAAAGCGCAGAGCTCTCATTTTCCGACTCCGTTTCAACTCTTTCACTGATTTGTTTTTTCTAAGTGCTGCCTCTCTCTTTTTAATCTATGAATGAAAAATATGTCACATTTATTTCTTTAATATACATGACGGAATAATTCTATTGATGCATTGTGCCGAACAGATAAGCTATACGTGGGCCGCGAGGACGTGGGGGCGTGCCCATGCTGCACGCATGCGCGCGAATCCTATTGCTTTGGAAGAATCTTTCCACTGTTGGCTCTTTCAGTGATGAGCGCTCCGTCCACTAAGTGGACCGTGTCCACTTCGTTAATCCTTTCTAAATCCATCATGAAAAGATAGTGAGCGGTCATTTTGAAAATGGGTCGCTATTTCTATGTTTCTCTGTAAAATTTGCGGGTGAACTCTATTGCTACTAGCATTCCTTTAAACTTTTACTGCTAGGGACTGTAGCTTTTCACATGTTTTTTAATAATTAACTGAAAACTTGTATAGCATTCTGTATTTGTTACTATCGTCTCCTTTTTACGTTCAAATGAACGTCTCTGTCCATCTACTTACTATCTTCAAATTTTTGTGAGTTGTTGGATTTTTCGGCGGGAGGAATTGTATAACTGAATTAAACGGTGGGAAGAGATTTATTTATCGTGCATTAGTAATGGCAACTTCTTCGACTCGGTCATCTGTTTCATGGATGTCTGATGCTGTAGCAGCCATTATGAACCGGAAATTTGTCAGGAGCTTTAGCGAAAGATTTGCTGGCTCCCGGAGACATCGGCGGGCCTTACCGCGTGCCGACAGGTGGTGGTGGAAACTGCGCAACAACCGTCTCACTGGTACAAGTTTTTGTTTTCTCCAATTTTCTTTCTTAGTTAAAATTTTTTTAAAATTTAAGTGTTCGAAGTCAGAAGTTTATTGCTTAGTTCTTTTAGTATTAAAAATATGATTTTAACTCTTTTTTTCTTACTACTTTGCTGAATCTCTTTATGTGCTTATGTTTATGATAAACTCTCTTTCGATTAAGTTTTATTTTTTTTTTAGATTTATTGAAAAAAAATTTTTGTTTTAAATTTTCTTGTGATAAATGGAAATTATAGATCATTTTATTTTAGAATCTATTTTTTTATTGTTTTTTCAAATTGTTATTCTTTATTATTTTTTTGAAATATTAATTTTCAATTTAAATTATTTTATATTTGTTATTTTTTAAATGTAGTGCTCAGCAATGAACTGTTTAGTTTTTTCTTGTCACGTTTTTCACTCCGTGTGATAAATTATCTTCCAAATTAAATTCTTCGAACCTGTTGGGGGAAAAAAAGATTATTAAAAATTAATCTAGAAATCTATTTTTTAATATTGTTATTTTTTATTCAATTTCCTTTAAAATGTAGAATTTTTAATTTAAATAATTTTATGTCTGCTATTTTTTAATTTATAAAATCAAATCACTTAACTGTTCCTTTTTTTCTTTTGATTAGTTTCTTCAGATTTATTACAAAAATTTAGTGTTTAATTTTCTTGTAAAAAAAGGAAATTAGAAATTAATCTACAAATATATTTTTAATGGTTTATTTTAATATTTTTTCAGTTCTCTTTGAAATTAAAATTTTTAATTTGAATTATTTCATATTTGTCATTTTTTTAGACTAGAACTGTACCAGTCTTTTTTTTTTATGGAATACATATGTATGTACTTAAATTTCTCTTTTATCTCATATCATTTCTGAACTTACTTATTCTCTTATGACACTCTTAAAATTTAAACTGATAAAAATGTTTTCAAAAGTAAATATACCGTAAATTATATAATTTGCACAAAATAATGTTTCTCCATTTAAGAAAAAGAAATAATTTAGCTAAAACTATCTAGATTAGATAATCTAGATTAAAATAATAATTAGATAATAATCTAGATTAATATCTAATAATTAATAATACTAATAATCTAGATTATAATAATTTAGCTAATATAAATAATCAGCTAAAAATAATTTAGCTGAAAAATTTTTTATGCAACATCAAGAACTGAAATCCTTTCCTTCGAATTTCAATTGATAATATTTAAATAGTGTAATTTGTATTTAAATTAATTTCATCAAAAAGTAAATATTTTCTATTAGTTTAGGTTATTAAAAATGGGTCTTGTATTTTAAAACATTCTGTATATTTTACATATTTAAATATTCAAATTTTTAAGTGCTGATCATTTTTTACTATGATTTACATGAATATTTTTTATTCCTTTCCTTTAATACAGAAATTACTTACTTTAATTTTTACTACATTTTAAGTCTGTTATCTAATGTACAACATAATATATTTCAATAAATAAAAAAATTCATTTTCGATTCCATCAAATTATGTACACTTACACTTTATTTGAAAAGTATACATTAAATATTTTTTTAAATGATGTAAAAAAATGCTTAATATCCTGCAAGATATCTGATTATTGAAAAATAAAGCAATCGAATTTCTCTGTGAAAAATAGTTTATTTCATTTCTTTATTCATTTTTCGAAAGTAATAAATATTGTGTTTAATCCCATTTCACTGTATTAAATTTTTTTAAAAAATGGTTAATGTTATTGTATGCGTACAGTGTTACATTTTTTAAAATGATTACTGTTCTATTACTGCAGGACTAAAATATCAATTAACTTTTTTGTAAACTAATTTTACTTGTATTTAAATCTCATTTACCTTATATATCTTAGTATACCAATTTAATGAAATTTCAACAGCAGAGGTAAATTTCAAAAATCCCATTTAAGCAATTTTAAAAGAATGATCAAAATACACTTGGAACAAATATAACAATGTGTGCAGCTTTTTTCTCTAATTTTAAATTAAATGAATTTAAAGCAGGGTGGAAATCTACCTTTGATTGTTAAAAGCCTAGTATTTCCCTCAATAACGAAATCTTTTGGAAGACATGTAAAATCGAAATAATAGTAATCCCTTTTACAATAGAGACATCCTCTCTTTAAAGAGCAGATTTTGTATGCATTTTATCGAAAAACAAGATTTAAATACAGGGAAACAAGTGCTCTACCGTTAAAGAAATTCTACAAATAATACAAAAGTTAAAAAAGATGATAAGAAGAGAAACATTGGAATAAAGTAATCTTTTCAGCTTAAGAAAAGGTAATGTTATCAGGAATCAAACGCTGTAGAAGCTAAAATGTTTTTCTTTTGTACTGTTTGGGATAATGTAAGCACCGAAGAATATTTTTTAAGTAATTTTGGTTCCCTTGCGTCTTTTGTTCTTAAGATTTAAATTTTTCAGTCACAGGTGAGTAGTACTTTCACAAAACACTATATATTTATTTTAAAATGTTTAAATAGAATAAAATAAGCAATTTAAACTCCTTTAAATAAATCAATGATTTAATTACGTACTGTTAATAATAACAATAATAATGTGTTTTTATTAAATTGCTGCAATTTCACTCTTAAATCCATTTACAAGATTATTAGCTTAATCATTTATTAGTTTGAGAAATACAAAATAATTCTATCAATAATAGAAAATTTTAGTCTCTCTTCTGGGTTAAGAATTTTGACTACTCATAATGAAGAATGTAAATACATCCATAATTAACGAGTATTCTCGTTATGATCTAATTCACAACAAGAATACCAGTTACAGAATTAATGTTATAAACATAACTAGTTACAGAACGAACGAACTATTAATACGAACTTCGAAGTTAATCCCTGTAAAAGACATATAAATAGGAAAGAATATGTTGCAGATTTTTTTTAAACTTTTAAGATTATCTAGAGTATTTTATTTTTAGAATGTCGAAAATGGTTTTATAAAAAATATTTGACTGTATAGCAAGTATTATCTAAAAGTATAAACCTTCTACTACTAACAATAATCTGCTTGTACTAACTCTGGATCTAAGTGTTTTATCCCAGTTGCATGAAAGTTTTATGAATGAGTACATTTAAAAAAAAATAGGTAAACAAAACATTTTTAATTCATCATCAATTTTATAAACTAATTTACAGAAGAAATGAGAAGCCTGCCGAAGCGAGTAAAGAAAATAATAGAAAGAGTAAAGTTAAAGAAGATTATGAGTGAGTTTTCTTTTATTTATCAGACATTTTCAGTTATTTTACTTTTACAAAATTGTATGATTAAGTTTATCTCAGTCTGGAAATGGCTTTTCTACCGAGAAAATTTGTTTTTGAAATGTTTCGAATTATTCATTGTTTCATTCTTGCTTGCGAAATTATTCGTATTATTAATTTTCTTATACTACAAATAACATAAGAAACCTGATAATTATTTGAAAATAAAAAAGTAAGATTTTTTAGATTCCTAATTGCGACTATTCAATCTATTTAATTTAACAAGTGTTAAAATTTTTCGCGTCTAGTAATTGAAAAAAGTATGCTGAAGTAAGCATTAATTTTACATCCAAAAAAAGCAAAATAAAAGAAGGAATTTCTAAAATAGGACCTGCAGTAATTTTCAAATCTAGTGTATCGTTCGAATTTCTCGAATCAAATTTTTAAGCATAGTAAGAATTTAAAATATTTCAAAATTTATTTATACGTCATATTAAATGTTTTTAATTAAAGTAAAACCCAAAAAGTGTGTAACAATATTAAAATATGTATAGTTTTTAATACCTGTTATATAAATTAAAAGCAAATTGTGTGTATCTAATGCGGTGCATTAATTAAAAATAGCTATAACGAACAATTGTTTGAAGTTTATCATAAATATTCTTATCAAAATATTTTGAATTCAACATTTAATAACTCTTGTTTGGTGATTAAAAGAATTCAATTGATTTGAGTTTTTTTTTCCCCCTTTGAATTCTATGGGGTTTAAAAACTTTTGTAGCTTTGTATTTCATTTCTAAATAGTAATACCTGTTTAAATAATTGTAAATATTATAAATTTATTGTACTTATTTGCATATATAATATATTTACTGAAGAATTCCCAAAATGTTACAAATGTACATAATTTTAGCATTTTATATTGCTACCTACATAAATTAAAATTTAATTAATTTCAATATTTTAGAATGTTTTGAAAGAATATTTTCCCCTGATAAATATTCATTCTTAGGAAACTAATTGTAGTAAATTTACTAATTTTCATTTTGCAATTATTGAGATGTGATTGAAAAAAAATCACAGTTAAACGTTATTGATTTCATTTAAATTATTACTCATTATCACCAAAATATACAATATTTCAGAGATAATTAATAACAAATTAATAAATGATAATTAAAATAATCTGTCATAAAATCATATGTAGAATTTCCCATGCTTTAATATTATATTTATGAACAGTAAGTGCTTTATGGTATTTTGTTTATTCTTTCACATTTATATGCATTTTTAAATACTAAATTTTTACAAGTTTTATGCTAATTAGGTAATAATTTAAACACTAATTCTATACTCTTAATCTTTTAAGTTATCTTAAAAACTGTTTATGAATCATGTAATAAAAAATTCATTGAATACGAAATTTTATAATATAATGCATTCAAAATTAAATTGCAATTTATTCGAGTTTTTATTTGTTGAATTAAATTTATCTTTGCTTTTTCATATTGTAATCTATATAGATTGCACTTTTTATTAGTAGTTTAAAAAATTATTTTCTATTTTTTTTTTTTTTTTTTTACAAAATTATTCGAAAATTAATCAGTTTATTCAAAAGCTTAATACAATTAAAATGCACATTGTTTCTCATTAATGATATTTTTATAAAAAGGTTTAAAGTTTGAATGTAATAAATACTATATATATATATATATATATATATATATATATATATATATATATATATAATATTCATATATTTTTTAATAAAACAAACTGCTAAAATCCAATTAAAAACTTATCTTAGGTAATTAGTAAAAATAAATATTTTGAATTTAAAATATTAAAAGTATTTATTCTTTTTAATAGATTGATATCTGAAACTTAAAAGTATTATCAATAAATAAGAAAATTATGTATTAAAACGTTTTTAGTCGATAATTAGTAAAATTATGTAATAATAATTTTTTTTTATTTCTATTTGATGAAAAATATATTTAGGATATTAATATATAAATAAATAAAAAAAGTAATATCTGTTGAAATTATGATTATATATGTTTTAATTTTATCTTATCAGATTAATTCTTATAAATTTAAACTTAAAATATTTATCTTCGTATTTTCTCTGGACTGAATAAACCTACCTCTCTTATAAGCATTCAGTTAAATTTCTAACTCTTCTCTTCGACTTCTTTCAATTAATCCCTCTCGTGCGTTCAGTATCTTTTTTTTTTTTTTTTTTATCCAGTGTTCACTAACTTTTAACACCTGAGCGAAGATAACGGTCCTGACAGACAAGTTGAACAACTTTGCCGGCTAATTCCTGTCGGCAAAATTACGAGGCTCTCGATTTGTGTTTACTGGTCTTTTAATCTTCTGTTTAACGTAGTTGATGAGGCAAAAATTTATTTCGATTCCTATTACAATCAAACTGTGCAAACAGTTGTCTTAATGTGTTTGAATTGCATCAGTACCTGAATATTTATTCCTATTTCTTAAGAGGAAAAGCTTTTTTAATATTGAGAAGTTCTTATGAATCTAGAGAATGCTTATAATTTTTATTTTTAACCGTAATCGGGATGATATATCAAGATAGTTTATTTGTTTTACTTAAGAAAAACAAGAAGATATATATTTTTCTTAATACTTTTAAAATGGGATAACATGCTTTCTTCAAATTAATTTAAATTTAATTCGACTTTTACTTAAATTATAATTATTTGTTTTCTATACTACCTTAAATTAATTTCTGCTTTGCTTGATTTTATTGAGAAACGATTCATTTTTTCACAAAGCGAATGATGAATGTTAAATTAATTATAGAATATTTTAAGAAATTAAAATTAAAGTGTTTAGTAAAAAAGTTAGAGATTATGGTTCTAAGGGATATTTTTCTACATATTTTTAATATATTATATCTAACAATCAGATTATTTTAACATGATTTTAAACATTCATTAACTCCTAATTTAAGAATACTTTTTTCTGTTTCTTTTATATTTTATATTCATAGCATTTCAAGTGCAATATATTTTTATCAATGTAACAGAGTTCCTATTTAGAGCATACAAAAAATAAACAAAATAATTTCCATCATACTTAAAGTTGATTAAATGTTGTTTTTAGATGTTAAATCTAATTCATTAATTTAAAAAATAATTTGAATAAGATTAACATACACACACACACACACACATATATATATATATGTATGTATGTATGTATGTATATATATATATATATATATATATATATATATATATATATATATATTGTAGAGATTATTTATGACTTAGAGTATTTTTCGTAGGAATTTCTCCTTGACTATTAATGTATTTTAAAATAGTGATAATTTGTATTCAAGAGTCTCTTTCAGTGTTTTATTCCAACTTAAATCTTAAATATTTGGTATATCTCTAAATAATCTTATTAATTTAATACGTGATTGAAAAATATTCTCATTCAAATAACTGTTAGTTATTAGTTTTCATCTTTTTTAAAATTATTGTTTGATTAACTAGTTTGATTTTGAAAATTGAAATTATTCAATTTTTCTTAAGAACTTGCTAATTTTGTAAAATTTCAGGTAGTCAAAATTGCTGGATCTACATAATATTTTTAAATAATATCTTCTATGTCTAAATATAGTAAATATTGTATGTGAGAAATATTCACAAATAGTCATTTCTTCACGTATTTCCTCCATTGAAATTTATTTTATGACTTTTAACGAATAAATCTCTTTAAATAAGAAAAAATTAAAAAAAGACAAAAATATACAAAAACTTAATATAAGGATGCATTTTTTGTAGTTAAATGTATTAATATTAAATTTATATTTTAAAGAGTGTACTTGATAAGAATAGTTTTCTTACACTGAGTATGGACCTTTATTTTAAATTTTAATTTAATAGCTTGTTTTATTAAATATGTGATTAGTGTATGCAGGTAATCATAAAAAAATTTCATATATGTTTTTCAGAAAAATGAACAACAATATGCATTTTAAATGTGCATCAATATTTACAATATGCATTTTAAAAGCTGAATATTATTATCAAAAACGCTTCTGAAATTTACAATAAAGCCCTAAAATTCTATTTAGCGCTAAAAGCGTGTGAAAGATAGAATGGCTCTTGTGTACAAAAAGGACTATTTTCATTGATGCATTTATCAATATTTTTCAATTTATTAGGAAACTGCATTGCAGCATTGCCTTTTGAAAAATTTAATTCCTCTTCGTCTATGTAAAGTCGCTGCTACCCGCGTTAAATTTATTTATACTCATTAAGTACTTTGAATGAAATCCTATGATGTAGGATGTATTATAGCACGCACTTATTAAGTTTGCATAAGTAATTTCGTGGAAAATCTGTGCTGTAGAATTCTTAAGACTTCACTTTTTTGAAAATTTTATCGAATTAGTTGGAATTTTAGAACTGAAGAATTAATTCTTTTCCAGTGAATTAGAAAATGCAACAATAATGGACGCTTTATAAAAATGCGCGGTTTTGCTGTTCTTATTTCTCTTGTTATTTCGCAATTATCAATTAAAGTGCCGACCTTTGTTAAGAAATGTATTTCTGAGAAAACATCTATGGCAATACTTTTTCGGAAAACTAAAGAGTTGTTTCCATTAAGAGATTATTCATTAATGAAATATCGGATACATCTAAAATTCATGTTAATTAAATATAATCTTTAAATGCATTTGTTACTGCAGTTAAAAGGACAGAAATAGTTTTAAAAAATAAATAAATATGTGATTTGGAATTTCAAAAATAGATTTGTTTTCGATTTGTCTCTTTTAAATTGAAGTAATAGTTATGAGATAGCTAAATTAAATAATTAATATTATTAAACTAAATTTTGAGAACATTTATGATAATTACATTTACGGAAAATATAATGTTTGAGCCTAATTTCATAAATGTATTTGATTCTTTCAAGAAAATTATGTTACTTGTGCGCAATTTTACAAATAAAACTATTCAAAAAATCTTTTAACAAATTAATCTGGTTTTGAAAATTCAAATGTTAAAAAAATATAATTTATATTTTAATGGCTTTGGCAATCATTTCTTAGATTATAGTCCTACTTTTGCAAATAGGAATATAATGCATACTCATAGCAATGAATATACTAATTAATATTAATCAATTAGTATTAATTAATGAATTAATTGCTAAGAGCAAACATTATCTTCCTATTTGCAAAATCACAAGATTTTATTTATTACAGTATATTAAATTGATAACCTCAGTTATTTGCAAATAACATTATCGAAAGATATATCAATTATATATCTTTCGATTACATTATTTGCAAAATAATCTGCATCAAAGCTATAAAATTTATCTTAAAAAAAACAGTCTGTATGTAGTTTATATCGCGTATATTGTAATTACTATTATTATGAAACAAATACATTCCTAAGAATGTATTATCTGCTTCCTTGTACAATTAAAAAGTATTTGACATTTTGATAAATTTCTTTTGCAAATTGAATTACTTAATAAAATTTTGATGCTTGTAATTTCAAAACACTAAATTTAATTTAAATCTTAAGAATATTGCATTACCACGAAATAAATATAAATCCCTATTGACAATTGGGAGAGATTAGATATTTGCCCTCTTGACGTCAATTTAGTTTTATTGAAAAAAATACATTTCTCCAGTGATATGAAAGTAAAATTATATATATATATATACTCTGAAAATTGTGCAAGTCTGTAAGTGCGAAAACAATTCTAGTAAATCTCATTTTGGTTGCTGAAGTGGCTTGCAGTTGACACCAATAGTATCCCCAAGTGAATGAATTCTATGTTTTTTTTTTTTTTTTTTTTTTTTTTCATTACTTATTGATTACCCCGTTGACATTTTATACGAAGCAATATTTTCGATAAAAGCATTTATTTTTATTGTTTTTATCTTTAAATATTTTAAGTTTATTATATTCCTCATTCATTTTCTTTAAGAAGTAATTGCTTAAAAATAGAACTCATATCAACAAATAAGTTATTGCTTCTGCGTCAACTCCTTTACATTCCATGTATTTTAAAGTGCATTTTTTTTAAACCTTATAAATTGTTTTTATTTTACTTACGCATAATAGCATCTTGAAATGTATAATTTCGTTGCACTGAAAATATACTTCTTTGATAATGAACTTAATATTCATTTATTTCTCCCTGAACACTCATTTATTATTAAATTTCTTTTTATTTTACTTACAAACAATTTTATCGTAAAATTTTGAATTTACTGATTTAATATTTATTCAAATATGAATTCAGTAGTCGTTTGCTAAACTTCCTTGCATATATTTGTATACAACTTTAAATAAAATATGTGCGGTACATTCAACTTAATAACAAGAATACTAAACACAAGGATGTATTTTTTTAAAATTTCAATGTTAGTAATGTGATACTTTCAAAGTATAGATGAACAACGACTATTTCATTATATTTTTTAGAAAAAAAAATCATATAAATAATTGACTATATAATTTATTTATTTAAATTTGAATCAATAAATAAGATCTTTATTATGTCCCAATTATGTTCAAGAACAGCTATTTTTTAATATTCTATTTTATCTCGTTCTAATTACAATAGTTTCAAAACACTTAAATGAGCCTAATTTTTCAAAGAAGACAAGAAATACAGCATTGCTTGAAGCATTTATTATTTTCATGTCAATCAAACATTTTTTCAGATTCGTTTCAGCCGGAATAATTTTTCATTAAATTTATTTAAAGCTTAAGTAAAAATATGAAATATTATGTACATTTCCTTGATATTATCTATTTAATCGTTACAATTTAAGGAGGGAAAATATAAAATTTGATGCTTTTCTTATGTGCATAAGATATGAATCTTTTTTTAAACAAATCCTTGCATATTTTCTTTGCATCGGTCAAAGCTAAAAACGTGATAAAAAATGGAATGTTCGTAAACAGTATTTTTTGAACATTATAAACACTGACACAAGTATTTGGTTGTCCATATAACCACGTACTCAAACGTGCTATAAGATAACTTCAGGACATTTTCCGAGTCTTGCAACGAAACCCCGAGTACCACCTGAGAATCCGACTGCTTCAAAAACACGCGTGGGTGTTGTCTTGGAAATGCACTTGTCATTTGTCGTTTCTCTTTGATTTTTCCTCCCGCACTTTTTTTATATTCCACATTTTCTGCATCCTCCTGTTTCGAACTTAGGAAACCATGCTTTTATAGGAAAAGTGGAGACGAATACTGTTCGCTCTCTGCTCAAATCTAATTTTCAATATTTCTTGAGTAAAACAAAGCTTTTCTCTGACTTCCTATTTCCTCTCGAATCTTCCAACTCGAATTTTTACTTTTCAGATATCGCAATAAAACATGTGTCTAAAGGGTTTCACGTCTCCTATGGGATTATTGGTGTCACATTTCAGAAATATACTTGCTCTACAAATAAATATGGTATGAAAACTACAAATACATTTCTCAACAATGTGTTGTTTGAGTTTTTCTTTTCCCCCTTTCCACGTCTATATTGGAATTGAAATTCTTCCGGGTTTTTTTATTTCCTCTTTTGAAAATAGCTCTTTAATTCTTTAAAATATTTAATTATTTTTTGTTTGTTTGTTTAAAGAAGAAATTTTTGAGTTGTGACAGTAATTATTAAAAAAAAATAAAGTATGTGTGTGAGATTATAAAAATATATAAAAAACTACATAATATTATGGAACGTATAAATTAGGAATTTCGTCTTGACTTCAGCTTGAACTTCTCAAAAATACTGATTTCTTTTTCATATCTTGTGATTATAAAATCACAGATTAGAAAGATATCTACCAATTTTTTTTATATTTAATTTTTTTTAAAAAAATTATTATGTCACATTTTTTACAAATAGTGAGCTACATTTACAGATAGGAAGTCAGAAAATTATAAATCACACACCATGACAGATGTATTTGTTTCATAATTTACTGGCAAATAAGCTATAACACGTCTTTCTTCCTTAATTCAATATTAATAAATTTTGAACACCGGACAGAACAAAATTTGTAAAGACTCTGATCATAGTAACAAACACATTAGAAAGATTTCAAAGCACTGTTAAAATTCCTACTTAAATTAAATTTTCTAAATTAAAAGGAAAATTTTAAGAAATTCTCAAGTGTAAATTATATATATATTAAAGAAAAAAAGCAATTTTTTTCTTCATAAACTGAATACTCTTAAAATGACAAAAACATATTTTTATCTCTTAAAACCGCTTCCACATTTAATTAAAAAATAAATTTAATGTTTATAAATAAAATGAAGTGATTGTCAAAAATTCTAACTGCATTAGCTAGCAACTTTTTGGAGTATCAGTAGGGGAAGTTAGGTTATTGCTAATGCTAAAGTTAAATTTTTCAATAATTATTTCATGAGGACTAATATATTAAACCTCATACTAATGATTGAAAATAAAAATTAATCGCTGTAAAAGATAATATGTATTCAAAAATGAGTAAAGTTATTTTCTATTTATGGTTAATCTGAAGTGAAGAAAATTATTAAATTATTTGTAAATCTTGTTTTTATGTCAGTTACAATTAAAATTTGTTTTTTAATATAAAAGTAAACAAATTTTCTTCCCTTTAAAATTAGTGGTATGTCTTTATTTTAGTTTAAAAAATATCTGATATTTACCAAATCAATTCTTGTAATATATAGGAATCGAATTTAAAATATTTTACTTTGGTAAAATATCTATGTGGATGTATATAGAATTTCATCCACTATGAAATAAATAAAGGCCTTGTCATATGAATGTCTGTGAAATTTTACCTATCGTGTGATTGTTTTTTCGAACATATTTTAGGGGAGCAATTTACAAAATTAGTTGGCTGATGTAAGTAACCAAAATGCAATTACCCCATGTTCCATTCAAAATCAAAAACTAAGCGCCATCTATCGAAGGGGAATTTTGCTCCATTTTAGCAAATAGAGACGTCGGTTGGGAAAAAAAGTAAGTAAGTATTCCAGTCAATTTGGTCCATTTCATCGTAAGTATAAACAGGTAATGTATATTGATTTCATACAAAGACAAAATGGAAAGAATGCGATTCCACTTTTAAAGGTAAGTACTTTTTATTTTATGGGAGACTTACATTTAAAGCTTTTGACGTTTCCCACTTGCGGTATGTATTTCATTATTAACACAATAATGTTTTAGCTCTAAAGCTTTCTTTAAAGTTTCTTGACTTTGATTTTTTTTTTTTTATAATTTTTATAAGTCTGTAATATTTTTCTGTATTCATTTATAAAATAAACTAGACTTTATCATAAAATATCTTTCACGATTTTATTATGATATATAATTTTTATGTCTTTGTTATTATTAATTATTATCAAATTATTCACTTAAAATAAAGAATTTTAAAGTTACTTCTTTCTTTTCTATTTGCTGAATGTATGTATTGTGAAAAAGAAACATATAAATAATTTTAAACTCATTTGTAAATGGTGGTTAAAGATGATATAAATCACATCGATTTTCTATAAAGGAAAGAATCTCGTGAGAAATATTTCTGATATAAATGAAATTAGTGTCTTAAAGATTCTATAGTTATATTATACTTTACAGTGCTTTCATTTAAATTAGCTTAAAAACTTTTCAAAAGTGGTATTTAATGTAATATGTAAAAATATAACCTAAGGTTTCGTGAGCTGTAACGAGCAAAAGCTTAATTAGTTTAAAAATAATTGCAATACTACAAATTATAATAAATGTTGAAAATGTGATTAAAATTTTATAAGCAAGAACATAATGTGTTAGAAACACCAAGAAGATACATAAGATATATTAGAGAATTATCACCCTTTCTATTTTAGTTGCATTACATAAAATATTACTACTTACTTATACGTATAATATACTCACAATATTCAATAGAAACTTCTGCAGATAACAAATCAGTTTGATGATAATGCGACAAAACTCTAGAATTGTTCATTTAAACTGTTATTAAATATTTGAAAGGGGATTATAGTAAAACTAATTTATTACAACTATTGACTCTCAAGAATGTACCATTTTTTAAAATTGTTTTTCCACAGTAATTTTTTTATATCGTTACCAAATATGTTGGTTATTCAGTTTTGTCTTTTTTAAAAATTTAAAATTCTGTATTCTATTTTCATAAAAAATAACCTGAAAAGATTATTAATGGCTGTAAAACTGATCTCTAAAAACTGTTATTTAATTCAATTCTAAATTATTATTGTGTGTTATACTCTAAAAAATTTTTTATTATTTTATAAACTGATAGTAGCTTAAAATTATTATTTTGGGTGAAAGTTAAAGTTTTATTTAACATTTAGTTTTTAAAATGATGTACATTATATGATGAAATTACCTTTCATTTGGACTTGATGATTTATTTATTGTTAAAATTATGTGTTTATGAAAATATTTTGCATTCTTAATATTTTATTGACTTTTTCTAGAAAAGGAAATTTTCATAAAACAAAATAATTCTTATGAAATGAAGTTTTTATAAAAAAATTTTCTGGAAAGTAAAATTTTCATAAACAATTTTCATAAAAATGAGATTTTTAAAAAATATATTTTCACAATACTATTAATTCTTAAATCTTGATATTTTCAAAATATTATTATGGGAATATTATTTATGGAAATATTATTTCAAAATATTATTATTTCAAAATATTATTTATGGAAATATAAAGCAATTTTTATCATCATAGGTCAATTAATTAATCGTAAATCCTAGAAATATTCATTAATATTTAAATTTTTATTCCTGACAATTTAAATTGTTTTTAATAAAGTAATTCATCATTAAAAACGATCGTTTTATCAAAATTAAAGCTAATTATCTCCTTTGTGTGAATATTTTTACATAGGAACTTCATTCATTTCAGCGCTTAATCTCGAAAAAATATCGTTGAAATTTAAATTGATTAATCAATGTTAATGAACAAAAGGAATAAGTGGCCTTATCCACTTATTCATCTCTAAATAACTGAATTGACAAATTTCACTTTCATTTAAATTTTTATATTGTCTGGAAATAAATTGATCTCATAACTTCTTACTTTTAACTAAATATTTTTAATTAATTTAAAATTCTATAAAACTTTAATGGGACGTAACATTGAAATAGAATAAGTTTACTCCGTTATTTTTAAATCAATAGAAAACTATAAAGTATTTCATTATTGATTATATCTTTTTTATTTTACATTCATAAAATAAATGTTCCTAATTATTACGTTTTATACTAAAAAATAAAAATGATATATATATATATATATATATATATATATATATATATATATATATATATATATATATATATATGTATGTATGTATGTATGTATGTATGTATGTATGTATGTATGTATGTATGTATGTATGTATCATTTATTAATAATTAACGTAAAGTTAAAATCTTCTTATAAATATTTGTCTTAAGATAAAACTTTAATATTTTACTTCGAATAAATTTAACAAGTTTTCCTAATCAATTATTATCTATTTATGGAATAAACTAATTAAGAAAACTTTTTTTTCATTCATACTAAGAAATATTAACTTACCTACATAAATGATTAAAAATAAATCTGATAGCATTTTTATCAGTTTTAGTTAAATACTCGATTTTACAATAAGAAATATTGACTTAAAAATCTGCAATCTCAGAAAAATCTGCATAAGCAAGAGCTGCAAAGTTATTGATTGCAATTGCCATTTAAAAATTGTTGTTGCATTATTTTTAAATCTTTTTCGACGGATTTTAAAACTCTGATTTTTTTAAAATGGCTAAATATTTGAATAATGTTCAAATTATTTAATAAGTAATTCCAGTGTTTCTATTTGTTATTATAGTATTCTCCCATAATTTTTATCATAATAAATTAAGCTTTTTTAGTAGTTTTAGAAAATTTCGTTATTTTTTCGATACTTTATAAAGTGACAACGATAGTAATTATTTTCAAAATAGACTACACAAAAATGAAAACAAATATTCTGTTCGGTACAATTATAAATACAAATTTTAGGTACGCATATTTTATTTTCCAACTAAAAAGATTTCAATATATATTTATCTTTTAAAAAGAGCTTAGCAGAAAAATTTCACTTAAAAGAATTCAGTTGAAGGAATCTTGACTAAATTTCAACAATATTTACTAAGCAATTTGAAATTTACTGTTTGATATGAAAAATTCATATATAAATCGAAATCTTGCCTGCTCTGCTTTCTCCAAAAAGTCTCAAGAAAACATGTTTCTTTTCCTACCCTCTAAATAATTCATTGAATTTGTATCAGAGTAACAAGAAGTACCTGTGTTTCTACATTCGTCAAATATTGACTCTCAAAGTTTCCGATTTAGACGACTCGCAATATGTACTTGTTTGTATGCGCGAAGGTATTTCACAAGTTACCTACCACACTATTATGATGATTCCTGTTTTGTTTTTTTTTACTATTATTCAATACATTTGGGTCAATTTTTCTGAGATATGTATCTTCTCTCCAACTGCTTTCTGGAAACTGCCACATACCCGTAATTTTTAGAAACCCTACAGTTTTGTCAAATCTCTGAAACATAAAATTATTACACTAATCAAATTTTTGTGGTCACCTCCCATATTAAGTAGTTTTTTTTTTTTCTGAACTAAGCTAACCAGGTTGGAATCTCAGGGAACACCTGCGTAATTTTTACGTTACGGCTAAAATGTCTCATAAATGCTTTCACATTATTTTTCAGCCAACTACTGAGTGAATAGCTGTATATTCTACTTTTTGAATTGATTAGAATTTCTTCATTCTAGTTTTAGGATACTGTTTTACTAAATTAAAAGTTATTTTGATTATGCATTTCAACGATTTATTTATTTTTAGATATGATTAATATTTATGATGATTGATTATTTTTTTTTATATTATTTATGATTGATGATTTATTTTTAAATATGAGAGTTTTTTTTTTTTTTTTTTTTTTTTTTTTAAATTAAAAATTCTAGTAAATCCTTTTTACGTGTCATACTCGCTGTTGAAAATATTTTCATTTTACTAAATTTGTCCAACACTTTGGATTAAAGAGCAGAGTATCTTTACTTTTAAATAATTTAGTATGGATGGCGCATTTTAAATTTTGTTACCATACGTGTTTCAAGGCTTTTATCTGGCTAATTTTCAATCAGATTACATCAGGTCAATATTTTTCTAGCTATGAGATAAGCCTCTCACAAAAGTAGGAGATGCTAGACTCAATCTTTGTTATTCGTAAACAGCAGAAAATTGAAGTGACATTTTTGTCTTAAATTTTTTAGGTTTCCTTCCTTGCGATGCGTGAATACAACTCATTATCTAGAAAAATCCACCATGCTAGCAATATTCGAAAGTCTAGAAATATTGATGGTGAATACTTAAAGTGTATTATCTTATAACTTTTTAATGATTATCATAATGACTTGTATATTGAAATTAAATTCCGGTTAATTGTCTTTTTTTTAATTTAATTTATTTTTATTTGTGTTTTTTATTAAAATGGATTGTTCTTTAGATGCATTCTGCTTTATTATTACATAAAATATATAAAATCCGTGCTTACTTAAGTGGTTTTAAAACTTAAAAATATTGCTTAAAAGTAAATATAAGAAAGCAACAACAATAATATAACTAAAAAAATTCTTATTTCAACAAACTAAAAAGCATATTTTAATAAGCTTTTTGAGAGATTTTCGATAAAATATTTATTTATCATGGATTTTTAAATCATTTAAGAATGTGGAATTTATCCAAAATTTATTAATTCCATTATAGATCTCTATTTAAACTTGTCCTACTGTTTGGACTTAACTGAATCAACGAAACAATTGCCGGCCAATTTGTCTAGTGTTCAGCGGGACCTGACTTCGGATGAGGTCCTGGATTTGAATCCCGGTTGAGGCATGGATGTACTAGCTCTCGCTCTATTCTGTCTTTGTCCTTTCCTTGTGTGTGAATGAGGTGTGAATGGTTGCCTACCCTATAAACGGGTCCCTATGGCATGTGTGTGTACTGAAAAAGACGGACTCCACACCAAATACAGTTCAGTTGGAAAAGTGAAGCAGCGCACCCCAATTTGCCAGCCTAGCTGGCATACGAGAACAACAACAATGAAACAATTCATATAGAATGCATACTGATTTTTTTCTAAAGAAGGGAATTAGGAAATTTCAAAAGCCACTATTCTAAACTAAGCCATCCGGCAAGCTATTCAGCTATTACTAACTTCAATTCATTGCTTTAATATCTTTTCACGATGATTGTTATTTATTTATTCTTTATGCTACTATCAATAATATGAATGAAATTTACTATTTACTTTGTGATTTATTCAGATTATTTAAAATGAAAAGTTTAAATTTATTCTTATATTATTTTTGTGTTAATACCATCTCTTTTTCTTGCAATAAAATTTAAATTTAATAAAATTCAGTGGACAATAAACGCTTAACGGAAGTTTGTAATCTGTTTGCCATATCCAGAGTAAAAATAAAATCTTAATTCCGAATTGTAAATTATGACACTTCTTAGTTGACCGCTTCATGGGCTTAGACAGCTGTAGGGCATTTTTAAAATCCACCTCCTTAACTTTTTACTCTAAGATTTTTTGCTTACAGTGTGGAGAAATATCCACTGCTAGGACTTTGTGTAGGCAGTAGACCGTATCTATGTGTAGCAAGGGATAAAACCTGGAAAACTTCTAAGTACCCAACCCGACAGACGAACATAGAGAAGGCAGCAGCGCAACAGACATCTTCTGTTGTTCAAGAGTGACTGATATCGAATCCAGGATTTTTAGCTCTAAAGAACGTTGTACTCTTATTACTAAACGGTTATGATCCTTAATTTTGAATTTCAAACAATTTTCTTTCTATTACAATGAATGCAGAATATAAATCCTTTCAGTATAAGTTAAAGTTGGATGTAGCTTGTAAACAAATGCTGTCCATAGCCCTAAGGTTTGATAGAATAATTTTTCTTTACAAAATTTAGGAATTTATTCTTCGAATTTTCTTAAAACATAAGCGCAGAACTGAACTTTCCGATGGAGTATGGAAATGATGTTTCGAATTATTAAAAATAATGTCTACCGATCTTGAGTTCTAATAGAAAGTTTTTAATTTTGGTAAATAAGCTTGTGTAACTGTTTTTCCATCTTTTCGAAGTGAAGGATATAAAAATTACTGCTTTGAAATTGAAATTGATGTAGGAGTTAACAGAACAGGACCACTTTCATTGGCTCGTATAAATGAAATATAACTCAAACTGTATACTTACTTTTTATAAGATCCAAATCATAAATTCTCTTACATTCTTATATTTTGGTTACATCTAAAAAACATTTCCGTCCAATCTAAAAAGAAGAGAAAATTACATATAATATAGTTGATTTCCATGATAACAAAAATAATATAATAGGTGTCATTATTATTTATTTTTTATCAATATTATATTCAAGGGTCTTGTTATCTTAAATCCTATCTTTTTTTCCTTCAGTAATTGTACTTTTCAAGGAATTATTCGAATAATCTCCTTCTGAAGCTCCGTGTTTAACCTCCGAATTAGGATACAAATATTTCATGGATAATCTTGTTTTCCTGAAATTTATTGGAATATATTCTTGTGATGCTTGTTTTCTGTATCATCCAGGGGAAGTTTTATTGGCAGCGGCTTACCCCTCCTACTCATATATTGTAAATGAGGGTACCTGGAATTTTCTTATTTATTTGTTTGAGAGAGAAAAGAGGGAACCCAAAATATTCTCATGCTGCAATTCTGGTGAATTTATAGGAGCAAAGCATGAGTACAATATCCACCTTCCATGCAATATTTAGCGACTGGGTTCCCTAACGTTTACATTGAAGGAAATGGGTTTTAACTCTTTCTTCTCTGAAATTTATTATCTGTTACAAAATGTCTATTTTTGGCGGCTTGGCCATTAAGGAAATGCTCTTTGATTTTATTGAATATCATCTTTATTGCTGATCTTTTTTAAAATTCTTTTGCTATTACATTATTCCATCCTGAAATTTACATTTTAGTTAACTGTTTTCTTTCATATCGCCTTACAGTAGAAGTCCCTAAGTTGGCATAAACGCTTTAGAACCGACATAGTAAATATTATAAAAAAGAGAGAGAGAATTCTCTCTCTCTCTCTCTCTCTCTCTGTGTGTGTGTGTGTGTGTTTTTTTTTTTTTTTTTTTTTTTTTTTTTCTTTTCTTTATCCAAAATGAGAATGTTGATTCTGAGAATCTATGCACATTCTCTTTTCTATCCAGTTAGGGAAGTGTGAACATTTTAAAAAACAAGCCATGAATTTATTATCAAAATTTATTATCAACTATTTGACTAATTGGCTAAATTAACGCTATTATCTGTGATAGCAACTTTAAATCAACAGTAGCATTCCATATGAAAGAAATTTCTATTTGATACCATCAAATATTTCAAATATTAGTAAAATTTTATTTTTTCCTGTTGCCAGCTTTGTCTAAATATTCAAATTAGTTATATTTTATCGAGTTCGGTTTGTGTATTGAACGTTTAAACGTACAGCAAAGATTTCATCCCAATTAAAAGAAATTGAATTATGAATACACAATTTTTTTTACAAAAAAAAAAAAATTTCTTTGATCAGTTTATGCAGTTAATTTCACTCCAATTCAATAAACAATGTCAAATGTATTTCTTTGATCATTTATAAGAAATTAGAGTTTACTTTTTTTAACTTTTTTCTTGGTCAGTTACATAATAGTTTACCATGAACTTGGCAAAGCGTATCAACTGAATATATTTCCGTAAAAAAATTACTCAATTGAAAGTGCTAAAAATTGGTAAGTTATGTATTAAGCAAATCTACTTCTTTCGAAGAAATATGTTATCTAATAAATTACTTGTGTGATGAATTTTCTTGTTATCTTGTTATAATTTAATAATTGTCTTGTGTGATGAATTAGTAATCCTTTTATCAGTCAGCTTCTGTGCCTTAAATGAGTTTGACAAGTTGTTCGGTATTGACCCATAGATTGCATTTTTGATTTCATTCAACCTCGTAGCAGCATCTGTTATACAATAAGCCAGATAAACCACTTTTTGCAACACTTGTTTCTTTAGCTTTTTAAAAAAATTAACTCAATGCAAATAAAAAAAAAATCATATCTTTCAAAGCATAGGATAATTGTTGTAAATGTATCAAAAGTTCTCCAATAGCTGAAATAAATCTGTTTTCATTATTCGTGAAACATTTATTTTTAATGGAATTATTTATTAAAATTATTAAGAAGAAACAGAATAATTTTTTAATAATGAAAACAATCAAATTTTTATTTTATGTTAGCTTTTATTTTTCTTACATTGTGTTTTTAACTTATTTGTTTTTAATATTGAATATCATGAATTCGCTCTTCAAAAAATTTTTTTAACTGGATTGAAAATGAAATAGTGATTAACTTCTTAAATATGATACTGGGTTTCAATGCCTTTATGCATTGCCTAATATAGTATTTTTATTCGTGATTCCTAACGCGAGGCATGATTAACAAACTATAGTATTTGATAAGTGTAGCAAAAAGAATTATCTACAGTGGCCCCCTTGGGTAATCACAGTTGTTGCACCAGCATGCTTCCCTGTACCTAGCCCTGAGTTGGGCTCTACCAGTTTGAGAGAAGCAGCCAGGTGCAGTCTTCGTAATTTTGAAGCAGGGATCAAGTAGAAGACCCCCAATACTTGGCCTACCACCCCCCAGAGGTATTATTTTACTTGCAGGATATTGTGACCACACCCAGTTTTAAAGTGCCCCGGCCGCCATTAGCAAACGTGACAGATCGGCCGGAATTCAAACTCACTACCTTCCAATAATGAAAACGATGTCCTAATCAACCTAGCCACCGCAGCCCCTGGATAATCACAGTGTATTTACGAACCGAAATGAGTTTCTATAGATGTTTTAATAAAGGAAAAATTCCGAAAACCCTCGGTCATCAGCTGATATATCCACGCAGCAATGCAACGTCTTATTCCAAGTTGCCCAGTGGTAATTGAGATTGAACCAAAAACCTATAACTTTGATCAACATTCCCTTGGTATATTCACTTTGAGTTGATAAGGATTTTGCATGCTATTGAATTGTCCCACCTATTATCTCCATATCAGAATTAGTTATAAAATTTGCAAAGTAGGTTATCTAGAAAATATTCTCAAAATTTCTAGTCTATGCCTTCAACTGAGCATTTGAATATATTGCAGAATACGTTTCTTATGACCATTACTAACAACTGCAGACCCTGAATTTAAAAGTTATTTTTAGTGATGATTTGGTTTATTTGTCGATCAATGGTCGTTTTTTACACGGAAAGGCTAATTAAACAGGCCCCCCCCCGTTTATAGTGGATTCTGAAATACAACAAACACTCATCGATATCACGATGCCATCTTGGCCTTATTTTTGATAAAAAGTGGAGATCTATTTTATATGGTACGATGAACATATTTTGTAATGAATATGACACATATTTAACCTACAAAAATAGTGGTAAGAAGGGATATAACATTTTAAATAGCGTTATGTTTCGTGGTATTGGTATATATATATATATATATATATATAATTTACAATATTAAGTTTTATATATGTATATATATATATATATAATTTACAATATTAAGTTATCAAAAAACGCTGAGTATTAAAAAATGTCAGCCAATAAGATACAAAAGTAGACGAAAACGATATTTAAATGGTTGATTATTTGTGCATTGAATAATCGAGAGAAATAAATACGAAAATATAAGTTCCAAGGAATCAGTTTTCGTTAACCATCCTAACTAAAATGAATAATAACCGTTATGTGTTCACACAAAATAACTATTTCTGAGTAAAGATGATGTTTTCATTATTACACTTGAATTTATGAAATTTGATTGAGTTTTGAATTTCTAAGTCATGAAAGTTTTCTGTTTATCAGTCGTAATTTATATTTTTTGTAGTTATTAATTATGAACTGAAAAGACTTAAAATATATTTTCATGTAAACTTAGCTTTTTGATCAATATGGACAGAAGGAAATATCCAAAAATGAACAAGACGATACATTCTCTTAAAAGGATGCCGATGGATTCGTTCAGGGTTCTGTGTAGATATTAAACGCAAGAACTGGCAACGGGACTATAATCCAATCTTTCGTGAAGTAGATGAAACAAAAAAAAAAGTGCTGTACCCACTTAAGATAAAAAAAAAATATATCCTTCTTCCATTAACCCTGAATATCGCTGTTCTTTTCCCCTCCTACCCTTTTCAATTCCCTTCATTTTGTCTTCGTTCCTTTAAAGATGGGGAGATAGTGGATCTTTTATACATATCTCCATCTCTCTCTGAAAGATGGCTCTTTTTATCATCGGCCTTCCTCACCAAAAAGTTGACAAAAACGTTCTACTTTGTGCAAAGCCAATTATGAACTTTCAATTTAAAAGCAGGCGTGTGAGAGAAATTAACGGGGCGTACAAATTAAAAGCACGGTCTTATTTGAGAAAATTTAATTTACGAAGGGGTGGGGAGCGCGCGTTGACGGAGAAGCTGTCTTTGATTTACCTCCCACACACCCCAAAAAATCTACATTATTATGTGTTGAGTGTCTTTATAATATTAACTCTTACCCCTTCCTCTGCCTCTATTAATAATCGCCCGGTGGAACGTTTTGTAATACTTGCACATAAAAGTTGTCAAACTCTAAAGCAACGATGTACCTAACTTCGCATTTTATATTTTTAACTGAATATGTGAGATTTTTTGATAAAGTATTTTTTTTTTAAAAAATGCATGCGGCTTTTTGTGTTTTTTGTTTCTTTTTATAAATGCTTAGTAAATTAATTAATTATTAATATCAAAATTTATTTTTAATTTATATTAAAGGTCAAAATTTTAATATTAGTATATAAAAATTTAACTATTATGGAGCTTCTTTATGCAAAATAAATTTTTTTGAGAGAGTGTTTTACCCATGTATTTATTTGCATATGGATACATATTTTTTCCTTCTTATGCAAATGATTGTTTTCAATCTTCCGCTCAATTGTTTGCTTTTGTTAAAATACATTCCAACTCTATTTTAACTTTTGTCTAATATAGTATTGGATTAAGTTAAATTAAATACTGAAATCTATAAAGATAATTTACTTTCTCATAAACTGCTTTATTGATTATATCATAAATTATTTTATTTTCGTTAACTGTCATTAAGTGAAAAAAATTCGTATTTTATAGTGTGGATTTTCGCCTGTTGCACTGTATAAAGCATTTGTTTTATATATATATCTATATAGCACACATATAAATATATATTATTATTATTATTACCATTATTGTGAAAAATTGACATTGAAACGCAAAGTTTTTTTAGTACTATAGAAATTTTCTAAGTATTAATTTTTCAGTTTTTTTATTTTTAACTTTAAAAGCAAATATTTATAAGTATTTTAAAATAAAATCAACATAGGAACTGGATTTTAGAAGAGATAGTCAGTCCATTTATTCCTAACTGAAACTGTTAAAATATGTCTTAAAAAATGAATATTCCTAAAGGAAACTTGTGTTCGTAGTGAGTATCACACTTAAGAAAACTTGTATTCAAAGAGAGTATGACTTAACACAACTTCTGTTCAAAATGAGTAACCTCTGAGAAAAAACAATTCATATTTATATATAAAATTATTCATTTATTATGAAATATATTCACTCTTGTAGATCTGGGGTGAGGCCGAAGAAGACGTGGATCATCATAAGTAGTTTCATTTTTTGTGTCTTAAAATGTCTCAAATCTAGGAAAGTGTTGTTAATATTATATCATACATTTCGACAATTTTCTTGGTTTTCACAGAAATATTAAAATTTTTATTATTGAAACTAAGGTAAATTAAGTAGCACACATATTGTTGATGAAAATTTTAGAATTTCGGAGAACATTATTATTTCACGAGTGAAGCGGGATTTAACTCGATTGAAACTCTTCGAAAAACAAAATTATAGTAAATTAAATTCGTATGGTATAGGGAAAAAATGACGAAAATATTTCCACATTTAAAAAAGAAACACTGATACCGAATGAAACTTATAAACTAATTAAAATTAAATTATTTATGATCATGTTCTTGGTTTCTTATTAATGTAACAATTACGGTTTGAGAAAGAAAAGATTTTATATGAATTCCAATTTTAAAAAAAATTATCTTAACTATTGATTTAAAATTTTATCAAATTGTTTTGACCATAACAAAATAATCTGAAAAAGAAAATAACTATATTGCTACTACTAGTGCACATTCAGCAGGAAGAAGCTACTCGAGCAGGGAGAAATGACTTGTTGCATCTGTTACATCTTGTCCTTCCTGTATATAATCCTTTCTTCTAACGATCTCCAATTGAATTAAGTACACATATATCACAAATTTTCTTTATTGCTATCTCGGATAAATTTTACAAGGGAAGAAAAAAACGATGACTTGTGGTTTATGATTATTAAATTTTTTATCAGAAATGTAGTGCAAAATTATTTGCAGATTATAATTAAAATATTCACTGGATATATGTAAAATATTTAGTACAAAAAGATTGGAAGTATAATAAATATTCGTGTTAGTATAAACTTGAATCTGTTATTTTAAACAAATTATTTTCTCCGTTAAAGTGAAGCAAGTTAAAAAAAAATTGAAACTTCTATCATCTAATCCCTTTTTGTGGAATAATTTTGCATTATGATAAATGCAGTGTTCTGTTATATTTAAAAATAAAATTTCATTGGATATGAAGAATATGCGCTAACTTTTTTATACTATATATCGTTCGAAAATTTAAAATTTAATATTTCAAAAATATTTGTAGACATTCTCTGCTTTTTCTGAGCGTTTTATATGTATCTAGTACAAGATAAACGCGTACAAAGTTTCAGCAGAAGACACTTTCATAAAAAAAAATTTTTTAACTAATTAAACGCTAAAGTTTTTAGCATGAAAAAGGGTCCATAATTTACAAATGTTAACATTTTAAATTTCTTACTTCAGCTAACTTATTGTTTAATTTGATAAAAATTTCAGTTGATTTGGCAGATCCCACGTTGTTAATAAAAGGCAATATTTTCCAAAATTTTTTTCAAAACTGTAATTGTTGTAGCTTATTCTTATTCCTTGAAATTTCTTTTAAATTATCATGAAATTTTTTATTTACATGAAAATAATATATATATATCTATATATATATATATATATCAAAATTTTTTAATTTCCTTTTATTCATTCTTCTATTGTCATTAATTTATTATTTCATTTATTTCATTTTCAATAGGAAACTATAAATTTAAATTCAAAATTACAATTTTTTAACGCGTTTATTTATATAAAATTATTTAAAAAGAAAAACAAAATTTAAATTTACATATTTAAAATATTTATTGTATATACAAATGTTATTATATTTTTATGTATACAAATGTTATATTTTTATTATGATTAAAAAAAAAATCAGTCATAGTTTCATGCGTACAGCCACAGTGGCTTATAAACTTTTTACTGATAGGTATATATCCGTTCGCGCACGCTCGAAAATAAATAACTTATTATAATATTTGATTATACCGATATTTTGCTTTAAATTTCATTGATTCTAAAAATTCCAATTGTTAGTACTCTTCTGGAGTTCACTATATGAATTATTAATCATAGCATTTACTTTTACAAATCCTCCATTATTCAAACAGTTTATAAAAAATATAACAATGAAAATGCATTTCATAAGGCGTTATACCTCAAGAAACTTAATAAACCTTTTTTTTTTACTGTTACTGTGTGTATATTGCAGAGAATAACTACATTTTTCCTAATTTAAATGGATAAATTTATATTTTAAGAAATTTGAATATATATATATATATATATATATATATATATATATATATATATATATATATATATATATATATATATATATATATATATATATGTATATGTATGTATGTATATATTCCAAAAACATTTTAAGTTGTTTAAAAATTTAATTTGTTTTAATTTATCAGATTAGTTTCGAAATAAAACTCATTTTGGCAAATTTTAGAAAATATTATTAAAATTAGTAAAACAGACGTCATAAATTTAAAAATAAATTAGAAGTTTTTCTGTTCCTTTCTAGAAATGAAAAGATATTTATTCTTTTACGCGTTAACTTTATCCTTTTTTACTCGTTATTTTGAAAATCCTAAAAAAAATCTTCATTTTAAGCTAGAATTTTAATTGTTAATGATTTATTCGCGTGTGTTCAAAATTTAAGAAGACTGCAATGTTTTAAGAATTAATGGTGATGTTCCTACCATTTTCTCATATACCTTTTTTTCCCCATCTAATATATATTTGGCATTATGATATATTTTTTATAATATCATATTACATTAGTTATCAAAATATCTTATAAAGTACATTAAGATCTCTAAATTCAATAATTGTTCACATTTTCTAATGCATAACGAGCCATTTCCGTCTTTTTATTTAAGATACTTTGTATACGGAAAGCTCTTATTACCCACTACTCTCATAAATAATTTATATTTCTTTCCTATTGTAACTATGATCTTTTATTTCATATGAGAATCGATAATTCAAATTTAATTTTGTTATACATAAAAAAAAAATTTCCGTATTGCTCAATGTAAAGAAACTTTTAATTTGCGTGGGATCTATTTTTCAAATGCATCTAATAAATACTCACCATTAATCACGTGGTCTAACTTGAATTTATCACCAAGTACCTGCTGGCATAATGACTCTGAAATACTTGTTTTCATGTGAAACGCTTTCATAAAGAGAAATACACTTAGTTAATTGCCTTAATGGATGCCCCTAGTTAGGAGAATATTTCAGATATTAGATTAATTCTATCACTCTAAAATTTATTTGATAAATTGTATTTACTGTCCTGTACTCAAACTGCCGCTCAATTGTGCTTACTGTTCGGTTAAGTAAAATTTAATAATGTGCTAGTAAGATTCACACAATAAGCTCTTGAGCAAATTATTTATATCTATTATAATTGTCAACTTTAACATTTAATGCGTTGAAATTCAAAAACTTTTTTGAAATTTTTATGAATGTCGTTAGAAAAAAATTGATTTCATTAAGGGCGAAAAAATACATGTTTTGATGTCAACTATCACCTTATGTATTCTAAACTGTTAATTATTTTGTTGTTAATATTGCGATAAGAATAGATACCTCTCTTATATCTTTAATTAGAATCTAATAATTAAGCTTCCTGTGATAATTTTAGCAGATGCAATCATGTTTTATGCCTATTAAGATTGAATATAACGAGCTATTTAATAATCATATTGGTATATGATTACATAAACACCAAAAAATATCTGACTGTACAATTTTTATATATATTTTCTTATTTAATCATCTTTTTTCTACGGATTATGAGTTGCAATAATTACATAGTAGATATTTTACTAGTTGCTTTTATTTATTCTAAAGTTAAGTTAAATTGTTAAATAATTTAACTTTATTCACAAATTTACTGATAATAATAGTTATATGCTGCCAATTATTATTACTATTTATCGTTTATATAAAAAAATGTAAATTAATAGTAAATTCAAATAACGTAGTTTAGTTCATACTAATTGTTTGATGATTTTGACGGTTAGTCGTCTATTTCGCGTTTCTGCTATAGTGTTTATAAGTGTATCACAGATTATATTCCCAAATATAATATAATATTGTGTGTGTGTGTGTGAGAGAGAGAGAGAGGTTGGTTGGTTGGTTGGGTTTCCTGGTGCAAAGGTCTGAAAAGGACAAGCTGCATCAATCTTTGTTTTTTTTAAGTACTGTATTTTAATTCATTTAAATAAAGAAAACCAAAGCAAATTTAAAATCAAATTAAAACACAAAAATCTGTGTAGATAATTAATATAAAATTTAGATTATAAAAAATATAGAAATTCTTAAGGAAATATAAAATCACAATGTATAAGAGAGAGAAATAAAATTTGATCAGAAAACTGCTTTTGTTTATACTAGTACTATAGAAATGCCTTTTTGAGTATTTATCTTGCTTTTATATTTGTTAGTATCGATTCTTAGAAAGAGAAATAATTTACCAGACTATGAATTTTTCATGATAGTTTGGAGTTAAGGACTATTGAATAGAGTTTGATGTTATTAAATAAAATATGATTGAAAATGTTGCTTTTCTTCGTTCTGTTGTGTTTGACACTTAGCTTTTTCTATCCTTTGAATTTCGTTTGTTGTGGATTAAAACAAATTTACGCCGTTCACAATGTATAATTAATAAAAGTTATACAGTTTTTTTATTAATATTATATTATTTTAATGGCTATATATTGGTTATTTAATTTCAAATTTTTATCAAATTTATTTACCTAATAAATTTTGTAAAATTTTTCCCACTTTGTGTTCATAACTGTAAAGTTTTTTAATCTTTAAAATTTCAATATTGTAAACTCTACATTTTTCTTTAAGGTTTTAAGTAACTGACTTTCATGAAAACTGTTTTTATAATGTTTAACTTCTTAAGGAAGGAAATTTATTCGATAAGAGAGATTTTATGTATGACTTTTTATTTCTGTTTTAACATCCATTATGCATATATATTTATACTGAATAAAACATACATTTTGTATTTTCTTTTACAATTGTCTCCTTACTTCCGGAGAATTTACTTTGAAAAAGAAGCATGATGCTTTGTTATCTCGAAAACTAAAATTCATATTTATTCTTCAAAGCGACCTTTTCCATTTATAAATATTTGCCATGCCATTACTAAAGGGATGTTTTGAAAGATTATAAGAAAACGAAAAATCTCCTGGAATTTCTTACGCAAATATCTAAAGTTTAGCATCGGATGTATTTTCTGTTATCAAATCAATACCATACTAAAAATTGATAGATACCTTAGATACAAATAAATAGAATTGATAGATACCATAGATAGATACCTTCATAGCTCTTGTATGGTTATAGCAACGTTTAAACTCAACAAAAATTATATCGGACATTCTAGAAATCAATGAATTAGATATACATATCCAGTTCCATTTTTCAAAACATATTGAGTTTCGTGTAATTCGTTATTTATTATCCATAACCGGAAAAGCACCTTTTGTTGCATTACTTTATATAATTATATAACAATCCTTAAAGCTAACGAATTATTGATTTCTATGAAACACGCCATGTAAACGTTGTTAACTACTGAGTGCTAAAATTGATAAAATAACTGAGACAGCTCTTTTTCCCGTCTTTTGTATTTTTAATTCTAAAGATTTGTGTTGTTATTTAGGAGTGACAATTGTTTATTACTCTAAATAAGGAAGGTTTATTACGATGTTGTTTACCTGTATTTATCAAGAAATATTATATATGTTGTTCTTTAAACTATTATTAATTTAAATTATACGTTTGCGGTAATTGAATAAAATTATAAAAATTAAGAAATAAAATTTCATTTTGGAGAGAGTAACATTTTTAACCAAATCAGATGAGCTCCGATATAAATGCTTTATGGTACAGCTTTTTCAATTCAGCGTGTAGCACGTATAATTAACATTTACACCAATGTTTTGACCAAAAATTTGCTATAGTTAAACAATGCACAGAAATGAAGAAATATTTGGTTATTCATTATTAAATATTTCGATGCTAAAATTTTAATATTTAACATGAGACTTTAATTTTTGAAAAATAAACAATTTTTTTTATGAAAATATATTGCAATTAAGATAGGTGAAATAATTACACACACACACAAGTTATATAACAATCATTTTGTAGCAGCACTGTGTTCATTTTTTGTTATGACAACCAATATTAAGATTTATCATCTGTGAAATAAATTGCATTTTTAATTATTACCTGTAAAATGTTCTGAAGTGTGTTTCCCAAAACATAAAAAAATTTTACTTTTTAAGGCTTTTATTTTTGATTCCTGCATTTAAATCTTTAAAAACTCTTCTAGCATTTTTAAAGAAATTTAACCTCAATGTTTTTACAATCCTAACAAAATCGACTTTTCATTAAACATTAATTTCTGGTAAACAGTTAAAGTTTCCAAGTATTCTTTGTCGCCTTCTTTTCATTTTCAATCGCTTGATTACTTCCAGCGATATTTTATTCTCAACAAGGATTTAAATTTTACTTTGTAAATGATTACTTTCAGTTGGAAATCATCTTAGAGGTTAAGTTAATGCAGCTTAAGTTAAAAAAAAAAAAAAAAAAAAAAAAAAAAAAGCATACATATGGCTGAGAGCTTAGCGTCTCTAACTTCGATGCAGTAGGTCCCCGGTTCGAGTCCTAGTTTGACCATGGAAGCTTCTTTGTGTTTGTCTTTATTTATCACTTCGCTTTCGGGGCGAGAAATCCCGCTCTTAAGTATTTCATAATTAATTATTCTTAGAGTATTAAAAAATATATAGATCTATACTAAAAAAAATTTTTTCGCTCGGGAAAAATAAATATAAACCCAAATTCGAAGAAGATGAATTGGGCCGCTTAACTGTTATTTCAAGCAAATCTTCGCTTGCGTCGCCTTATTTGTCGTCATCCTATTTTTATATTTTCCTGCTTAAAATAGCTTTTGTTTAAGTAATTTTAGAGTTTTCTCTTTTGTTCAAAATAATTTGAGTATAATTTCAATATTTATTATTACTCATATATTATTATCATTAGCTACTCTAATAGCTGCATTTAATATACGCAACCAGTCCAATATTTCACTTTCTTGGAAATCTTTCGGTTGCCTTAAAAAATGAAATTTTATCCTTCATGTAATATCTAACACCGTATAATCTTTAAATGGATTCTTTATTCTTACATTATCCTCTGAAAAGTGATTTATTTACAGATTTATTTTCCAATATTTTTAAAATGAAACTGCTTAAATAATTTATTTAGTATTTTATAATTTTAAAATCAAGTTTTTTAAAAAATTTTTATTGTTTCAATCAATTAAGTTAAAGCTTTTCAGTCATTATACACGGTATATTGTAGCCTTTAATCTATTACATCTCATATATTCTAAAACAATCTTTTATATTCTAACTCCAAAATATTTCCTTGAAATATATTTGTTGATTGTTCTTTAGTTTACACTTTACTTATTTATGCATTATTTTGAGGTATTTCTCATATTCAAATTATAAAATTTCTTGTTGTCTTTAAAAATTTTTTTTATCAGAGAATGCTATGTTTTGAGAACATTATTCACAAAAGCATAAATAAGTTCACCTGTTATACAATTTATGTAGATTATTTTTTACTCAATTGATTTTTCTTAAGGTACCCGAACACGTTCAGAGCACTTTTTTTAAATACACTGTATATATACATTGTAACGATATTTTCTTATTTCACTTTAGAAAACATTAATATTGAGCTACTAAAATTTAATATTTTCCAATATTATTCTTCAGAAATTTTGAATATGTATACAATTTTAAGCATTTTTTTAAAAATTTTAAAAAATGCTACATCAAAAACTATTAACCATATTTGAAAAATATTAATACCAAATAATCTATATGTTGTTATCTAGAGCATGTACTAAAATTTTAAGTTTTTGTTGAAAAATAAAACAAATTACGGCCAGTTGAATATTTATACTGAAATTTTAGCCAAAATTTCTATGCCATTATTCGAATAACAGGCCATAATTTGGGAAATATTTTAGTGATTAAAATTCTTTTAGTACATTCTCTAGAAAACAATATACTGATCACGCTCATGAAATTCCATAGTGATATTATAAAAATATTTTGAGTTATCGTTTTTGAAGCATGCAAATTATAGGTAAAAGCCAGTTCTGAGAAAATCGCATTTAAAAATTAAAGTGTTGTGTCTTTATAAGAAATTCTCATATTTGCTGATTTATTTTTTTATTTGATTTTCTGATTTATTTCTTGAACAGTAATTATTTTATGTATGTTTTAAAAGCTTACTAAATTTATATTTCAAAATTAAACACTGTTTAAACTAATTTTTAACATCATTCTGGCCCTTTAAATGCCCACTTCCGGTCCTTTAAATCGGTCCACTTTTGGTTTCCTAATCTTCAAGAAATCCTTTATATCTTGGAATCTAATTAACGTAGGGACAAAAAAAAAACTTGTTTTAGAAAGCTATTTAAAATCCTTATTTAACGAAAGAATAAAATTAATTTATCATTTTTTGGTTGAAATTGACGTTTTCAATGTGTACGGGTACCTTAAAAATTTAGAGTCTTGCAACTTGATACTGTATTTTTCATATTTTTTTATTCTGATGATATAGTCAGACTAAAAAAATTACCTACTTTACAGTTCATTTTAATATTATGGAAATTTTAAACAAATTCAAATGCATTTGTGTGAGAATTCTTTAATATATTTAAGATTAACTAGTAGAGGAAAAGGCTGATATAGATATCTTTTTGTACTTTATTAGATTCACTTAAACATAAACAACTATGGTATCCATATATTAACATTCCATCAGAGCAATCAAACAAATACTTTAATCGATGTTATTCAGAAATTTTTTCAATAATTATGAAATTAATTTATTTGAAAATGCTCCTAAATTATGAATTATTTTGCAATTAAAACTATTTTAATAATATGTGTTGTATTTCTTATTAAGTCATATTTTTCACCTTTCAAAATCTTAGTTTGATTCAAGTTTTTATATTTTTATTTTTTTGATACGATTTCAAAAGACTTATACTCTCCTTAAAAATATTAATTTGAATGTATTATTAACATCTTGCAAAAATTAGCTTAACTGCGAAAAGGTAATGGATAGAAGGTTTCTTAAAAAATATTCTATCATTTTGTTCAATTTTTTTAATCCGATATTTTGTTTTCAATCTTGATTTTTGATGATCTTAAATTTTTCTATAATGTTATATATATAACTTATTATATAGATTACATTAAAATGTATGCGATATAAAGTATATATGTGGTATGCGAATGTATATAAACTATATAATGTAATGTATTTTTCTAGTATAAATTATAAATAACAACTCCTTAATGAAGAATTAACTGAAAAATTACCTTCTGTGTGAATTTATAATAAATTTTAATCATTCTATTTTTGTTACACAGTAATTTAGCATCCATTTGTATGGATAATGATTTGTACGAGACTTCTTTTCTATCGGTTTTATTTTAATAATCTTAAATTAATTTAATTTAAAAAAAATTAGTGCTGCCATCTGTTGGTTAAGTTGTGAAATGATACGTTATTTTCCAATTAAAATAATAACTGTTAAATGCTTATTATCGTAAACTTTTACTTGTAGTTCTTAAAATTATTCTGTTTTGAGGTGCTTTTTTTCATCAGGCTATTCACTTACACTTTTTTTAGTGGATGAAAAAGAAAACATGTTTTTTAGAAGCAAAAATGCGCTAAGTAATCTAATTATGGTATTTAAGTATAAAGTCTTTTTATTTCGTATTTTGTACTTTTTGTGCTACTATCATATGTATGTTGCATAAGACACTTTAAATTATTAAAGTAACTTTGCAGCTTTTCAAGTAACGTTAGTTAATTATTTCGGCTAATTCACTGAAAAATATATTATTTTTACTAATAATTTCCAATATTTTTTCTATAACTATGTAGTTAATTTTTTTAGATGAGAAGATACAAATACAAAATACATTTTCCTTTATCATTTGACAAATACTCTATTGTTTTCTAAATCCAATTATGTTAATTTACAATTTCAATTAATCGAAATTGGTAATCACTTGAAAATGGTTTTAATTATTATTCACATTGTTACAATTTTTTCATTCGTGTAATCTTATTATTTCATATTTGAATAAAATACCACAAAAGTTAATTTTCTCAATTTTGAAAGATTATACTTTTACGTTAATTTTAAGCGAAACTCAACACGATCTACAAACGCACGCAAAGACACTCACGTTAGCTAATTGGAAGTTCTCTTTGTAGTCTTATGTATTTTGTTTAATTGTTATTATATCTTTCTTATATATGTTTAAACATTTGACTGGAAATCACCTCTTATTTTCTTTAACGCTTAACGATTTAGAGATAGCTTCACGATCTTAGAATAGTTAGTCATAGTTATCCCATATTTCTCCCACTCAAACAAATTATTTCATCTGTTTTTTTAATATCTTAACTAACAGACATTTATCATCATTTATTTCTTTTCTTATCATTTAATCTTACTAGTTCTTTTCTATATTCATTATGTGTCTGTTTATATTTCTTGGTTATTTCATTCGCCCTTTTATCACCATTTAACCAAAATCAGGGGGTGATTAACCTTTTCCTTAGATCGACACCCCTATACATTTTAAATTACTATCTTGCTCCTCTTTAGAACCATATTTGCTTGTATGAATGTTTATTGTGAAAATAAATAACAAAAATAATTTTCAACTTCTTCCATAAAATTATTTATATAAAAAGAATTAACTTATTTATAATTTTACAAAAATTATTTGCAATGTTTATGTTTTAAATGCATTTGTAACAGTTAAAAGTTTGCTTAAATTCATTTTGTTTCAATTATATTTATTTATAATTAAACATAAATTTTCTTATAATCATCGTTCATGCCTTTTTATAACCTTTAAAAATTTTAATTAAAAATCAGCTTACCAATTTTCTGATGATATAATATTTAATCCGTTTCGCTGAGCTATGAGTAGAAAAATAAACTTTTCAGCAGAAAGTAAAACTGCAAAAATAAGGAGAATTTAATATTTTTTACTTTCGCTCCAGAGCATTCTTTCATTTGTAAGATGATTTGGCTTAATCAAATTGTCCTTTTCACTTAGTTCATCCTGTTACGTTCAATTTTCAGGAAATGTATCGTTACTTAAGAGCGTTTCTTTGATTAGAATTTAATTTACTTTTCTCACTTCACCAAAAATCATTTCCTGTACCCAAAAGAGTGCGGATGACCCCTACTCTTAATACCGCATATTTTTATACTTTTCTTGTGATTGCTTTATTTTATTTAAATTTTATCTTAAGTTTTTTTTTTTTTTTTTTTTTTGTAAAATCATCTGAATCATTTTTATATCATTAGTCACTTGTGTCAGTTTTTTAAACAAGATGATTATCAATCTGTTTCAGTTTAATAATTTTTGTTCAATTTATTGAAACGTTTTTTTTTTTTTTTTTTTTTTTAAAAAAAAAAAACAATTACTATGATAAAAAGAATAAACAGAAATCACACACCCACAGTAAATTTTAATCTGTGCTAATCTACTACATTATAATTTATTTTGCAAAATAATTTGCATTTGTACACAAATTATTCCATTAAGTGATAAAGTTTCTTTTGGAACACTCAAAGTGTTTAATTTTAGTTACATTAACTCGGATTCGACCCATAAAATTATTCTCTAGAAAAACTGTCTAATGTTTAAAATGAAGCATTCTCTGTGTGTGTGTGTGTGTGTGTGTGTGTGTGTGTGTGTGTGTGTGTGTGTGTGTGTGTGTGTGTGTGTGTGTGTGTGTGTGTGTGTGTGTGTGTGTGTGTGTGTGTGTGTATATATATATATATATATATATATATTTAAAGACATAAAAAAGATATGTAGGCAAAAAGTGTTATCGAAAAATTGATGAAGTATATGTAAAAGTCGCATATACTTCATCAATTTAGTAATGAAGTATATGCGACTTATACTTCATTACCAAATTGATTTTAATTGAATGATATAGATTTCCATCTTGAAGTGAACAACCTAACAGTAGATATGTGCTGTAGAAAACTTTTTTTAAACTTCCATCGACTGCTGCCTTATGATGAGACTTTTAATGAATAAAAGTCTGTAATCACATGTGTCAAGATAAAAAGAAATTTCCAGGTTCCGGGATCATCAGTTATCCAGAAATCCTAAACGTCAATTCATGTCTCGTCGTTCTATAATGTTAGTTTCGAAAATCAAACTTTTCACTTTAAATACGGTATCCAGTAATTAGGGCGTGTTGAGCCTTAATTTGCATGATAATTAGAATGAGCAAGATAGTTAGATGCTGTTTTCGTTAATTTTCGAGCTAGACCCATAGCTATTCACTGCATCCATAAACGATGATAGAAATTATGAATTTATTTACCTAATTTATATATATATATATATATATATATATTTTTTAGTAATTTCAAAGTATTTAATATCACTTGGTTGATTAGAATACAAATAATAAAATATTCTGTTTGATTCAATTTACCACGAATCATTTCAAAGTTTTGATAGAGCGAAATTTCTTTTTTCTGAGTTAAATATATTAGTTGTTTGCTTTTATGGTACACACTATATTTTTAAATAAATATTTTTCATAATGAAATTTAAATTTATTGCGATTTCCTTTGAAAACGCCGCATTTGCATCAAAAACAAATATGCGAATTTAAATTTTTTTGTAACATTACAACAATTTATTCTAAACAGCAACCTGAACAATATACTTTATAAATTTACTAGCTCGCCTTTTTTTTAAAAAAAAAAGGAGCCGAAGTAAAAGTCTGTATCGTTCCTTATAAATTATCTTTGTTCAAGGATTTCATAGCAGTACAGATAAACTCATGAATAAGAATAGAATATATAATATCTATATATACTCTCTCTCTCTCTCTCTGCGTTAACTGCATACATATATTACATAAATTCAAAAATCATAAAAATTCATAAAATAAATCATAATTATGTGGACTTATGCATTATCCTCGTCTCGGGAAATAAAGAATATTTTTTATTTCCTTTTCCATATTATTTATGGTTTTGTGTCTATAATATTTAGAGATTGATAATATTGTTTATATTATATTTCAAAGATAAGAGTCTTACAGAAATAATCATTTGATTTTTAGCTCTTAGTAAAATTGTAAAATTTAAACTATTATGACGATTAATTACAACTAGGGATCACATACAACTAAGAACATTGTTGGATTAGGAGTAAAAATAAAAATTTTTAATTGAAGAAATTATGAGTAATTAATATAATTAAATAAGCAATAATTCTTATTTCTATATGGTTACAGTTTATCAGTTTTTCGTACAGTTGATAAAAATTATAGGTTAGTATGAAAAAATTCGAATTTTTCATATCAGTTGTACTGCTCTTATTCTAATAATTACCTGCAAAATATTTCATCCTGGAATGATTAAAAATCTCAAATGAGTGATTGTTTTTGCATAAAAATAGTTTACATATTTTATTTAAATTAATTAAATAGCATTTATTTAATATGTAAATTAAAAAAAAATTTTAAATTATAGATTCTGATTTTCTTTGCGTGTTTATGTGCAGAGAAAAACAATGTTTTTTTTTAAATTACAAATTAGGAAATCACATTAAATTTATGCAAATTCACCTTACTATGAAATTACGTAGATTTGTTTCAGAGTCTATATTTTTTCATCAGATTGATTATAATTACATATAACTAATTATCTTTGCCTCTTAGTAAAATATTGTATGAATCACAGTTTAGTTAAACAGGGATTATTAAGTGTTGATTTTTATTGGAGCATTCTTTTTACATTTGTCCCTAATATATCTTCTTTACATCGCTCCACAACTTAATTAGCTTTATTAATTTACAGTAAAAGTAGAATTAGCTCATTTTTAATTCAGAATTAAAATTACACGTATGAAAATATCAACATCATATGAAATTACATGCAATCAGTATTATAATTATGATTATATTTATGTACCACACTGATTATGGTTGTATGTTTATAGTACAGTTTATCGTCTAATACAAATGTGATTAGAAGCCATAATGCTGTAATTTATACTATATATATATATATATAGATAGATATAGATAGATAGATAGATATAGATAGATAGATAGATATATTATATTATATTACATGTTTACATGGTAAAGTAATGAATATGCTCATTACATTGATTAGTTTTCCACTGTCAATGATAAACAGGTAACTAGGAAATTTTTTAAAGTGGTTATTGTAATTATTTTTCCTTTCCTTAATGATACTTTAAATTATATGTTCTTTTCAGTTATAAGCATAATAAAACTATGACGAAATAAAATAAATCAAAGATAATTAAATTTTAACTGAAATAATTTTAAACAAATAAAAACTAGTAAAATGCAAGAAATTAAGACGCGTTTTTATTTGCTTAGTTTTTCCATAATTTGTCTTTCTCTGTAGTCAATCTAGTTCTTTCCGGTTTTTTTTTTTTTTTTTTTTTTTTTTTTTTCTACATGTAAAACACACCTTGCTGTCATCGTTCCCCCAAAAATGCGGACCACTATCTCTAGAGCTGGTCCTCCTAACTCACTCCTCTCCTTACCTGCAAGCCTACTCTTTTGTCATTTTGATTATTGTCGTCTCGAAACAATCTTTTATTTGCATATCCGACACGTTGACCTTTGCGAATAGTGGAATTGCAAGGTCGCCACAGTGAAAAATGTGACAGAACACAACCAAACTGCTTGTTCTGAAGTGGCGAGCTACTCTTTTCTCTGCGAAACGCTATCTCAAAAAATGTTCTCCGTGTTTTGTGGATGATATTGGGACCCATTAGGACTTGAACGCTGGTAGTTCGAAGGTCTAACAGTGGTTCCTTGTTGGATTTGCTTCTGCGGGGGTGGTGGTAAAACTGTAGGAGGAACAGCAATGTGACGTAATCACAACTGCAATAAAACCGTCTTCTTTCAGAAAGTGGTAGATCTACATGTGTTGTAGGAGGATTATGTTGTATCCATTTCATTCTCCATCGCTGATTATTAGTAAGTAACTTTTTATCTCTTTTTAAGTAACGTGCGCTTCTTAAATATTTACTTTTTTGCGCATATGCATCGTTGAATTTAAGTGACACTGCAGCTCATGTCAGTTTCGTTTTTGATTTGAATGCTAGTGCCTATAACCACTGGAATCCGTTTTATTTATTTACTTTGAAAGGGGGAAAGTAAATCGTTATCTTATTTCGTTTTACTATTGAACATTTTGTCCCATATGCGTCTTGCTGCATTTTGGCTGCCACTACACATTTTTTTTTTTTTTATATATATAAGATAAATAATTGCTTGTCACATGTTAATATAAAAACTTTCTTGCATAATGATGTTCTTATGTTTTGTTTCCTCAACATTTTTCTTATACAAATCTGAAAATAAATTTTATTCATTTAATAAATGAGTTGTTATTCAAATTTTTAAAGCTAAAAATTAATAACCGACTTAATGTAAATATACCTTGAATTGCTTTAAATTTTTATATTTTAAATGTTATTTCTTAGAATAAAAAAAATAATAATTCATTTTAAAGGAAGCGGTAAGTTTTATTTTCATTTTAAAATTTGATCATTAAAAATGTTTGTGTGTTAATTCTATTATTAAAATAATATTACATTACTGTCAAAATTTTGATTACGTTGTAGTGAAATAAATATCTAAATATTTATAATTGCTTATAATATTTTAATCTGTTAACATTGTTAAATGGATGACAATTTATAATCTGTTAACGTAGTTAAATAGATGAATAAAAATATTATTGGTGAAATAAAAACATATTTTAAGGAACATTTGGTTTTAATATGAAAGGAATAAAAATGTCGGAAGATAATTATTTGTTTAATTAAAGCCCTATCAAAAACGAATGATTTAATAGCCAATAAAAAAAAATTTAAAAAAATGACTATCAGTAAAAATGGTGAATGTTTAAGAATTATCAAAGTTAAATCGCAAGAAAAATATTTTATATATTAAGATAAGAATTTAAACCTTTTTACGCAATGAGCGATTTTTTTTCCCATTTGAGTTTATTCAATTTTTCCATTATGAATTTTGAATTCGCACAAACATCGAAAATGAATCCTGTTGGAAAGTGTGGGAAATTGTAAAGCTGACAAAGAATGTAAAAGTTCAAATTAGAAATTACAAATTTTTGGATTATTTTGCATAAATATTTTTATTATTATTTTTATTTTGATGTACATATATATTATATCAATGAAATTATTAAGAGTGTTTAAGACTTATATACTTAAGTACTTTTTAAAAAAAATTCTGTTTAATAGCACAATTTTCATTTTTGTAAAAGTTTATAAATTCTATGATTTACTCCTATTTTATGTATAATATAAAAAAAATTACCGCAAAATAATTAACGTTATTTAATTTAATACAACCTATTATATTAAAAATTGGAGTGTATGTCATTATATATAAAATTTGTCCTTAAGTAGTAATAACTAGACATTTTGTAAATTTTAAACCTGTAAACAGTGTTGTGAGTGAAGTACTGTTTAAAGATTAAGTTTAAAAATAATACTCTTCTAAGTTAAAAACAATTTTAAACAGTTTGTGTGTGTCACACACACATACTATTCGATACAAAATTGAATTTTATCCAAAAATTGAACTTCGAGAATGTAAAATATTTTACCAGCAAATGTATATATTATTATTTTATTTTTGCTGATGAAATTTTTTACCAACAAAAATGCGATAAGATCATTTATTTTTATAAAATTAAATAACGGACTATAAAATCTACTAAAAATCCAGAATATACATCATTTTCAGCTAGCCATAATGAATAAAAAATTTTCGCTAGCGGAAGTATCAAGTTAGTTTAAGTCTTCATTAGAGTTATAGTTAATGATCAGAGTTTATACCAACAACAGTGCCTGATATAATAAATTTCTGACATTTTTATAACTACTGAATGAATGAATTATTACTAATTTTAATATGACTTTCTACCAAAAAAACACCCCACCGAAAAGGAAAGTTTTGACACCATAAATTTTACATATCACACTGAGGAGTAACATTTATGGTGTCAAAACTTTCCTCAGTGTGATATGTAAAATTTAAAGCTTACTAACGGTAATTTTTATTCATTATTAATGTTTTTCTAAAAACTAATTTAAGACTTTTTATTTTTAAAATTTTATATTAATTTTTACTTTTAAATTTTTATGCTGAATAAACTTTAATATCTTTTTTCAGAAATGCATGTACGAGATTGTTAGTTAAAAACTAGTAAATCAAAATGAGCTTACTGTTTCTTAATTAAAATCGATAACTAATTTGGTGTATTAATTTAATTTGCGATAAAAATCTATGATAATATTTTCAATATCTGGCTTTTGAAAACAATTGATTAATTTTTGTAAAACTTAATTATTATTAAATGTTTTACATGCATTATAAATATATTAAAATAATGATATTTCTTTTTTTTTTCCAAAATGTGTATAAAATATATTTAAAAACTAATGCTGTGAAATTTGGTATCCCTTTTCCCTCCCGTTTATCATAAAATTTTTTAAAACTCCTACGATTTTCTTCAAATGCGTACAAAAAAAAAAAAAAAAAAAAAAAATGTAGGTTTCACTGCAAGTATGAGAATGGTTGAACAGGATTAATATATCTACACTTTCTTATGTTTCTTCTGTTACTTGTTTGAGATTCTTTTTCGTCCGTATTCTTAAATAGACTGATTCTGATTCCTTGAAAACAAAGAAGTTCTGTTGTAAGGGGAGAAGAACGTGTTGATAAACATCCCTAACTATGCAATTTAATATACTTCGTTTTATTTTCAACTAAATAGGGATTAAGAATAAAAATGACGAGACACACGAACGCTAACTGAATAAAACGAGCTTAGTTATCAATTAAAACTGATTTTTTGAAGGATTTTAGCTTAGCGCTTGTTTTTTTTAAATAAAATCCCAGTGCGTATCAAATATGACTTAAAGCCATCATTAAATGCTTAACTTGTAAATAAAATAGTTAATTTGATCTTAATTTAGTAATGAGGCGTTTATTCACTGTGGCTGACTAGTTTGGAAGATATCGTTTTTTTTTCCCCTTTTCTAACTCAGTTGTCAAATAGCAGCGATATTTTTTTTAAATTTTAGACATAAAAATAATTTATTTCAATTTTTATCGCTACCGTTATTTAAGGAATATTTCCGAGAAATTTTCCTATTTTCTTCCACTATCAAATATATATGTTTTGTAATAAAAAAAATGAAAAAATATATTTTTTTACTGCAGAAAAGCATCGATACACAATCGAAGTAAACTAGTAATCATCTGAGCGTGACCCATTCGGTCACAAACCACTGAGCTCCGGAAATGGAGAACAGTTTCTAAATTGTTCTGTATTAAAAGCAATATTCCATATTAGTTAAAATTGTTTCATAAGTTACTATAATTTGGATTCTAAAATTGTGGAATTCCATTTCTCATACTAAAAATCCTTTATAAGTTTTATATCTAATTAAAACACTTTGTTTTACTGTAAATAATTCAAAGTTTCTCATTCTTTACAAATTTATTACATTGGTAAGTGAAATCGTTATTTAAAATTAAATTGATAATCTTTATCGGTGATATTTTAGGGATATATCTGTAGTTATTTCTTCGCTAAAAAATAATATTAACGCTTATAAAATTTCCTCTTTTATTAGTTTAATTAAGTTTTTTTTCATATATATATATATATATATATATATATATATATATAAATATATATATATATATATATATATATATATATATACTTCTTTCTAAATTTCTAGAGATGAAATTCAATTCTCTGTACTTTTACTGCTGGTCATTTATTATAGTGAGTTATAGCGCAGTATGTATATGACAATATATATTTAATATATATTTGAACTTTCCTGTTTTCTTCTGACTTAATCTAAGACCAATTGAGAATTAAGTTATTGATAACGAGTCAAATATTGAAATGAAAATTTAATCCAAAATTGATACTCAAATATTGAAATGAAAATTTAATCCCCCGTTCCAGACTCATTAGATATAATGCTCTGCAAAACCATGATTTTTTTTTTTTTCATTTATTTTTAATTATCAAACTTAATTCCCCTTTTCGTGCTAAAACTTTTAAAATATTTCAATTTTTACTGAATCAAGATTGTTTTTAATTAACAAGAATCGAGACTAAGTATACTAATAATTATTTATTGCACGAATTTTTTCCAGATTTATTTTACAAATTTGCATTTCAAACGAAAATATATTAACTGTAACTTCATTGCTTATGTAAATATTTTAAGAAATCGTGCTGTGTATTTAATCCATGTGCTATAATTACTAGAACTAAAAACTTTGTTTTAATTAAAACCTTCTAGCATTTTAGTTAAATCGTATTGGTAATGTATCTACCGTTTTATCATTTGAAATTACTTTACATGATGTTGGAGCGAACTCATTCTTATCGTTCAGTGAGAGAGAAAGAGAGAGAGAGAGAAGGCATTAAACGCGCTCCGATAATTTCAACCTGCATCATTTTGTGGGAACGTTAATTATAGAAAAGCGTTGTTGAATGGTTCCATAGGATCGAAGCGTTACATTTCCCATTTATTTGAACGATCACATTCCAGAAATGTAACGTCAACCGCAGCCATTGGAAGATTATTTATTATGAGAAAATTGCCTATTAAATTAAGATTTTTTTATCGTTTAATTGTTGCAGATTATTCGAGCCATGCCAGCTACTGAATTATTAAATAATTTGATTTTGTTCCCTGGAAATATTCCTTTGATTCATTAATTTTATATGAATCGTTGTTATAACAACAAAATCTTATATTCGGCATATTTAATATTAATATTGATATATATCCTATTTAACCTGTGTTACATATACATTTATTTTTAATTTTGCTTAAAAATTATAAATCTAAATATTTGTGAAACCTGCCAAATAATATTTTTATTAAATTTTCAAAAAAAATTTAAGTTTTCATATTATGTAAATAACTACATGCATAATTTTTTCTTCTGTTGATAGGAACACTAATTTAGAACCGTATACACGATATCTCTCCATCGGAATTTTCCCTCGTGCGAAAATTTTTGTATCGTATATCTTTCGTAACAAACATTTCAGTGAAAATGAGTTCAAAATATAATATAATGTTATAATGTGTTATATATTCTTAAATGGATAATATGCATATTCTTCCACCATAACTCGAAAGTTTCCTAAATTTATATATCTGGTGTTATTAAACTGATACCTCTTATGAAAATATTTTGTTTCGTATGTCTCATATTAAAATTTTTGGTGGAAATGATTTCATATGAACATATTTATAAATATTTTTAATATATTATTCTCAAATTGGCAATTTTGCATACGTTTTCATCATAAATCGAAACATTTCTAAATTATAGTAGATGTTTATAGTTATGTATGACGTAAAATTTAAATTGTTTTGCATTTTGAACCAATAATTAATTGGAATTCTGATTTACAGAGAATCTCAAAATTAAAAAAAAAATCTTGTCTTTGAAACCGGAATAAGATAAACTATGACCCAATAAAAAAAATGTATAAGGTAGTGTAACCTGAAATTCAATAATTTTCTATTCAAGGAAAATAACTGTGTTATTAACTGCATACATCTTCCGAATAAATTATCAGCAAGTCTTTATGAAATCTGTCACTCTTGAATTATTCTCTATTTTAAGCAGTTACTTTTCAAAATAATTGCATTCATAACAAATTTAATTATCTAAAATAAAATGTGTGCTTCGACTTGTCTTCTAACTTATTAAATAGCTGCTTCGTTTTCTGTTCATTAATTAATGTTGACAAAAGGGAAAGTTAATTAGAATGTCTCCTGCGAGTCAAAAGCAATTCTCGAGTTATGTATATGTCGTTTTCGAACAATAGAGGGCGGGTATTTCCTCATAAAAGATACCATTCCATGTTTTGACTCTTAAGTGAAAGAAATCGAGAACTATATGAACTCTCTAGATGACTGAAAATCACATTGGGTCTTCCGGTAACCTCTTGCGGTCTGCCTGAATATTAGGGAATCATTGGTGTTCATCCCGTCTCCTAGCAACTGCTTCCAAATTCCCGATACCATGGAAACAGGTAAATGTGAAAGCCCTTCCACAGAAAGAAACAAACATTTTCTATTATTAAACCTTTTTCTTCTAATAATTTTGGCAGGAGTGATATTGAAGAAAGGTTTCCATGAAAACAAATGTAGTAGTGGCTATTCTAGGGAGGACAAACACGTGTCTTCAGTCAAATGGTCGGAATAAAAGTTGTTTTCTAGTCAGCGGATTGGTTGCTCTTGTGATTTCTTTTATCGCAATATTAATTTTTGCATATCATCCTTAATATGCTTAAAATTTTACAATTAGTTATATAAATATTCAGACAGATATTATGATTCATCTCTTTAAATTTTAATGTATTTTGATTTTCACTTTTAAAAGAGAGACAAATTTCTTTTTTATAAAATGTCTTTATAACTACTGGAATTTATTATCAAATAACCAATATTAACTGCGATAGACCGTTGTATAAGCAAAAAAATGTCTTAAATGGCCTTAAATTATGTACTGCTTTTAGGTGTTAAATTAAACATTGCTGTCAAAATAATTTTTAAAGAATGAGATTTTTCCTCTGGATTTCTGTGCATCATTTTCTCAAACAATGTAAAGGCTGTCAAAACGGTTACGTTATTATTAATGTATAACTATCATAATTTGCATAGATTTCCGGCTCAAATATGTCTATATATTGTAAATGTACCAAGTCTAGCTATAACTATGCAATTTTTTCACTCACAGTACTTAGTTTAAAAGAAATCATTGTGTGTGAATTTAGTGTTTCTAGTACTGCCCCGACCAAACTCTCATTAAAATGATATAATCTGCGTATGTTTTATTTATACTGCTTGATGTTATAGGATGTGAAGGTTGCAGTTGAAACTGCCAGATCAGTTGTTCACTTAGTCATTTAAACCGTGGCTCAAAATTCTTCACTGATTCCGGATGCATTTTATGATATTTTCAAGATTGAAACCAATAACTGAGAGGTATTCTAAAATGTAAAGTTATACTGTAAAGATATACTCTAGAATGTAAAGACTTCCCAATAATCCAGTGTTATAATTTATTAAAATTTATCATTGGTTTACTGTAGATAGACTAAAATATCTTTGCATTTTGTTATTCATTATCATTATTTTAATATACATACAACTATAAATAAGACTCCTCTAAATATATTAATAAATTCTTATTATCATGATAAATTATCTTTGAAACTATATAAAAATTATCTGTTGAGTACGAGTTAAAATGTGATAAATCATTTCAAATGTAATAATATTTCTACATATATGGATAGATAGGCAGCATCTACAGCTTGCATTTTTTTAAAATTGATACTTGTATACTTAATTACTACAAACAATTGTTTTCTTGAGTAATTTATGGCTATCATAATATTCGGAAAGATTCATGATTATTTTTCAAAAAATTGTTGAAATTTTTAATGACATATTAATCTCACATTTATCGATTTCATATAGAAAAATTACAATTTAAAAAAAAATAGATAATTGTTTGCATGTATAAATTTTCTTTGAATTCTAAAACGTTTTAATCCTCTATATTTTTACAATTTTCTTTAAAACTGTATTTTTAAAAAAAAAAACATTTGTTCTTTTTAAATAGCATTCAAATTAGATGCATTTTTGTCACTTCTTACACTTCTAGAAGTATGATTAGAATATATTCCTAGATATAATAATTGCGGTGCAGAGAAACATTCTTTTGCTTCATTTTTGTGAAATTTTTTTCAAAGAAAATTTTTGAACAGTGTTTTTTGCCCTTTAAGGTCAGATGGAAAGCATCGCTTTACGCCACTTGATTCGCATTAGGTTTTCAACTACGATAAAACTCTCTCGAATAAGATATTAACTTATGACCTCCAATTGCGGAAACTTCCCTTTGAAAAGTCGCGACTGCATTGGAAGACGGTGGACCGACTTGGCTAAATATATTTCGCCTTTTGACACGTTCGTCAGGCTTCTACGTCGAGAAGAAGCCCGAAGAAAACAGGTTGGAAAATTTATTCAAATATTCAATCATGTCGATAACGATAGGGATAGTAATTAAGATCGAGAAAGTTTTGTTGTATACCGTGTTTACGTGTGATTCAGTTTCTTTTTTCTTTTAAAGTCATTTTTCTCTAAACAGGAAATACCAATTTTACTAAAAAGGAAATACCAATATCGTGAGATATGATTGATGGAGCACAAAAAAAGATTTCGTGAATTCATTATATTGAATTAATTTTGACTTTCAAAGGTATTTGCTGTGGTCAGGTTTAAATTGTAACTATCTCTATTCATAAATTCGACATTTATTTAGAATTTATTATTGTGAATTGATATGAAATTTCCGGAAATTCTGAAATTCATTTTGATTCGGTAGGTGTCATAATTTCGTTTGTACGTAATCAATTTATGGTCATACTAACAAGCAGGCATAACGTATGAATAAATAGTTAAGAAATCTTAGGATGTAATGCAGGGCATGTAACGTGCGGTCTTTAAATCACTCGTGGTTCTCATTGCCTCTTTGCACAGAAATCGATATCTTTAACTGTTATCCACTTGCGTGGTGTGAAAGTAGAAACATAAGGTTGACGAATCAAATGTAGACATCGCCAAACTGTATATTAAGAAAAGGTATTGTCTTTGAAATTTTATTAGATAATTTAATTCAAAATCATTATATAACATTTATTAGTTCCTTAGAAATTTATGTATCTTCCAATTGTGTGTGTATGTGTGTGTGTGTGTGTGTGTGTGTGTATATATATATATATATATATATATATATATAAATTATTTAAGGGTATTAATTCAACGAAATTATTTATTAATTATCTTATCATATATATTTAAATAATTTTCTGTAATATTATAAATTATAAATGTATTCATATGTAATAGTTATATGTTATGAAAAACGCGCGTAAAAAATTTAATTATTTTTATTTACTCTAATGGTAATGTAGTTTTTATAGTTTATACAACTATTTAATGTATATATAACATCCTTATATATCTGTAAAATAAGTCTTGTGTGTATATATAACGTACATACTTTTGAAATACATGATATATTTTAGTTACTTGTAAATTTAAATTCAAGAAAAATAGTTACAAAATTATTTGCAAATTGAGTTCTTGATATTTCACATAATTAAATTATTTATATCAAAATTTAATAAAATATCTGCACTCATTAAGTAGAGTATATATATACATATATATATATATATATATATACATATATATATATATATATATATATATATATATACACATATATATATATATATAGTTATATATATATATATATATATATATATATATATACATATATATATATATATATATATATATATATATATATATATATATATATATATATATAAAGTTTAAACACCTGATTTCTATTAAAAGTAATATTTTCGGTAAAATAGTTTGAGATTTTGCGGTTTTTAATATGGAAAGTTTTAAATATTTAAAAATTTCTCGAACTATTTTATTCTTATAATTATTGAGAAATATATTCTTATGATATATTAAATTATCCTTCATATATTGAATTTGCAAACTCATTAATATCATTTAATTCGAAAGATACTATATTTCATACTGATATAATCATGATAATATTTTATTTGTCATATTTATTTCAAAACTGTTATTTATAAAATAATTCAAAACTTTTCTCATTTTAAAACTTTTGAGCTATTATTTAAAAATATCAAAACATCATTTATAATTGAGGATTTTTAATTAAAAATTAAGACGCTAACTTTTTGACTATTGCGTTTATGCAGTCCTAATAATAGTTAATGTATCGCTTCATTTATGTTCAAGCAGTTGAATATTTTAATTTTAATTACGAGATTTGTTTTTAGTATTTTTATTTAATAATTTTGTTTGCTAATTTTTTACACTTTCTCTGTTATTATTCTCACTTTGCTAACATTTATTACTGAAAGTTTAAACTTATAAATAAAATAAATAGTTATTACCTGTATTTTTTTATTATAAATTATTCGCTTATTATTTATTACGAATAATTCATTTTATTTATTTCTTATAATTAACTATTTAATAATAAGCCATATTTATTAAAAAGTGAAGAAGTATATTCCAAAGCAACCCGTTTATAAGATTTACAAAACAATAATAATACAATCTCCGACAATTTATATTTTTCTATTTTTAAATGAATATACATTGGTTTTGAAAAAAAGCCACTTGTAAATTTTGTTAATTTTTATATGTTATCAATGTTTTGTTTGTATATTATTTAAAAAGCTAGTTTTGTCTTTTTTTCCAATATTGCACTAACGTTTTCAAAATTCAAATACTTACCTTACTTAACGATGATTTCATATAACGACAAGAGTTAAAATTAATAAATATTTGAGACTGTTTAAACAATTTGAAACTTCTTGTGTACGTGTTACAATTTTCTTCAAAACGCTGTTTAATTTTCGTGTGACCTCTTTTATTTAAAATATTTTGTGAGGAAATAGTTCATTCACAGAAAAATTAACCATTTTTTGTGCATTTTTTCCAGCCAATTTCTTCTTGTAAAACTGCAGGTTCAAGTATGTTATTTTAAATTAGCACTGAAATCTGCGTATTAGTTTTAATTACATAACTACGTAATTAAAAAAAGTAAAAGTTAAAAAATGCTTTTATTGAAAAAAAGACAATCTTAAAAATATTTCTAAATCTCCCCTTTCAGTTAAGCATGTCATATAAAATATTAAATTCCAAAAGTTCTAAATTTATGAGAAATATTTTTAATGCTGTTTGTAAAGTATAAAATTTACAAGTAACATTATTAATATTTTGCTGCGTTTTGCAGTATTTCTGCGTGTTGCAGTTAAGTTTAAAATTAAGTTTAGTGCAAAGATTTTAACTAATTTACTGTAAATATACCACCTTTTATATTACAAAATAGTTTATTAAAAAAAAGTTTTATGACTTATAATGTAATACGAATATTTCTCAAAACATCACTTTTACCATTTAACTCTAATTATACTTTGTTGTTTTTCCTGTAAATAATATTTTAAAATAATATTTTTCATCAAATTGACTCTCTTTGTATTTTGCTTTATTTTATTATTTGCTGATTAGCAATTTTACATAAACGATTTTTATCACTTAATTTCTAATAGAGAATTTGCTTTATTATCATAATCTACTAATGGAATATACATAAAATATATAAATTTCTTCCTAACTGAAGAAAGTAGAAAATTCTTAAATATAACTGAACTTATTTGTAGGTTTTTGTTAACCTTTAGTAGATTTTATGCTATTCAACAAAAACACCTGCAATCATTACTTTTCATCGTTTCTCAGAGTTTAAATATGTGCTTCTAAATTAAATTGACTGTCACATACGCGTATGTTTTACTCTCTCTTCACAAAATTAATTAAAAATATCTTAGGTTGATCAAATGCATCATTAGCATTTAGTTGATAAGCTAAATGCTAAATCTTGAAGTAGATTCAAAGCTTCTTTGATTAGCTCTGGGAGAATTACGATTATCGAATTTTAAAACATCTGATTATATCTGATCGCATAAAACGAGTTCCCAAAAAAATGTCATTAATTTTCCTCATTTTTTTTTCACTCTACACGGCTGGCCGTCAAAATGGAATTTATGTGGAATCGCTAACAAGTGGATCCACTGTCATTTTAGTGCCGGTGTAATAACACACGACTTTTGAAGTGTTGTTAACGGGATTGAGGAATAAAATAAAAATAAATATGTGATGAAAAAAAGTAACTTTAAGTATCTCAACTCTTGTTGGCTTTCTAAGATTACGATTCGAATTTTCTGGGTATTGGGAAACACAAGAGAAATCACAAAAGTTGTTGTTTTTAAAAACTTGTATCGTATTATTATATGTGAGGTAGCTTGCCTAGAAACCAACGCTTATATTTACGTCATGTTTCTTTGCCTGTCGCAAACGTCCATTTAATGAAGCCTTCTTCCTACATAAAAATGGCAATGATGTATGTTTGTCTAGCAAGACATTGTGCCGGCGTAGGCGTACATCAGGTGTTCGGTTAGGCGCACCCACGAGCAATATCTAAGTGACCCCGTTCACTTGCACTGTGAATTGTCTCTACTACAAGAACAGTTTCTGGCAATATTAATAATGCATGTCGCATACGCCTCAGTGGTATCTTCCGGTACCGAAAGGGAACACCAATAATAATGCTTCTTTTTGTTGATACCAAATCTGTAAACAAACTTTAGGAAACGTTACAAATTATATGAACAGTTATTGAATGGTCTATTTGCATGAAGTAATTTATGAAAAAAAATTTATTTCGTTTGTTGAGAGTGTCCCTGAAAATTAAGTTGTTCAATTTTATTTCTCTCACTAAAGCATATGCTTTATTTTAAGCTATTTTTTTATTTGATTTTCTTGCGGTAGCTAAATTATTCTACATGAGCAAATGTAATCGCTTTATTGACGTCACTTCTATGAAGGACCAATTAAAAATCGTTGTGCCGATAAGACTAATGGGCTTTAACTAAATGGTTCTAAATTCCCCAGGTGCAGTTGTGTCTCCAGGTGTGTTATAATGCTTTTCATATCGATCCCTGTGGATTAAGTCAAGTTTTCGTCATAAATACTTCAATAAAAATGCTATCCTTAAAATACTATTTGTACGATTGCCTGGAAATTTTCATGAGTAGCTAAAAATATTTCTCTGTAAGAATATTTGCACATGAATTTTATGAATAAAATTTAAAGCAGCTATATTTCATTGGGGAAACTTTAAATTTACATTCCCAATTCTTAAATTACATTTAATTCTATATATTTATACCCAAATTGTTGGGAATATAAATATGTTACAATGTAGAGGTGAATTTTTAAATACAAGATGAATGTGTAACTTATTTTAATAGTTATAGATTATATAAAACATTATGTTAAACGTTTGTAAAGCTTACGTTTTTAAAGTTATCACATGAAATGTGTGTTAAGAAAGGGTTCGTATGTTTTGAAAGGAAATCTTACACACATCCTCATTTTTACAATAAATGTATAATTTAATGAAAAATCCCATTTGTATGTTTACTATTCGTTGATTTCTCGCGTAACACGTAAAATTTACATCAAAAGTTTAGAAATACCAAACGCATCTTTTAGCGTATTTATATTTTTATGCGAAATAATATTAATGTATGTTAATTTTATATTTAAATAGTATATTCATAGTACTTTTCAATTAATGTTAATAATGCTTCTTTGTTTAATTTGTTATTGATAAATTTGCATATTAACTAATAATTTGTGCATGTGCAGAAAAGTATATATTTTATTACTTTTCTGTTACAACACTGAAAAGAAAAGGAGGTAAAATAAAAAAAATTCTTTTTCCAAGTGGTATTTTTGTAATATATAGACATGGGATCATTTTTCAAGCTTGTCTTGTAGTTTTACGTTAACATTTTGTAACTCCCGTTTATAGCTAGTTCATGAAATGGTTTCTTGATTAAAATATTTCCTATTTTCAGGAAATAAATATATCTGTTTACTTCTGCACGCATAACCTAATTAGATGTGTTTTTATTTTTTTATTATTACATTTTTTTTCCTACTATTAAAATGTAAATTGAAAATTAAACATAGTTTTTCTTCTATTAATTACATTAATTTATGAATTATGAAAATAAACATATGAATGAATTTAAGCAAGCGTTTATTGTTTTAATATTTTATATATTTTTCTATTTCTAGAACTTCAGGCAATTGAAGCATGCAGTTGGCTGCGTGCAGCTGGATTTCCTCAATATGCTCAGATGTATGAAGGTATGTATGACTTAAACTTATTTGAATATTTGCTTAATATTTTGATAAAAATCAGTTAAATTTCTTCATATTTTCAAATTATTGTAATGTAATATTATGTAAATATATGAATATAAAAATTTAAATGATTCAATTTCACTTAATTTGCTACTTATATATCCTTTGACTTTATATTCGTTATAAAGAGTAATTATTTTTTTCAATACTTATCCTCCATTGCTTTGCACCAAAGAGTCACATGTTCAATATTTTAACCATTGTTTTTTCTCGCGCTCTTTTTACATATATTCCATTCTTCACATAGAAATGTAAGATGATGTGTACACAGTTAAAGTAATCAAACTGCAAAGGAGAATAGAACTGAATAAATATTTTAATATATTAAATTTTTTTATTTAAAAAAAGTTAATTATTTTTTGCCAATTTTCTTTTGTGTACTATATCATAACAAACATGCAAAATTTTCAAAATGGAATCTATAAAAAGTATTAATATATGTGTTGAGGTATATCTTTTTCTCGATAAATACTCTATCCCCAAATATCTTCTAAAAAGACGAATACTTTTTTTTATGTTTGACTTTATGTCACTTTCAATATGCAATTTGTTATATTCTATTATTTTTTTCTTTAAATGTCTTAGTAGAGGAAAATTTAAAGACTTTAACAGTAAACTGTTTTACATGTCATTTAATTACATTTTATAAGACTCGTTATTACATTATATTTATCTTTTGACAATTAATACTCGTGGAACTGGCTTACAATTACTGTGTTTATAAATTATATTAACTTACAAATACCCTCACTTATTAACTATCTAGTTTGTATATTCTTATCTAATCTTTCTTTATAGATCATTTTGACTTTTAGAAAATTGAGTAGAAATATGTGCAATTAGATTATGCATATATCTTCAAAATAATCTTCAGCTGAAGTTTAAATTCGTCAGGAAAACAATATTGAAATAACTTGAAATTGTAACTTCTAAATGAATAAAAATTGTTTGAGGACCGTGGTAGCCTAGTGGTTAAGGTATCGCCCTTCCATCCAGAAAGGCGAGATTTCATTCCCAATACCGCCAAAAACTCACCGATATATACCACCACGATATACATGCTCATTAAGTCTGTGGAATAGAAAGTCCTGCCTGTGGTCGGTCGTTGAGCAGTTATTATGGATATAATGGTCTGGAGAATACATCCTCCCCCTTCACACCAATTTCAAAATTGAAGGAGTGGATCTACCGGTGGTGCCATCTATCGGAGGAGTTAAAGTCGTACTTTCACCTTCTTGGTGCTCTATTTAATCGGAAGACGCACCCTACTGATTTAAATTTACATAGCCAAGACATATCGAGTTTGGCTTGTCCAAGTGTCATAAGTAACAACAACAACATAATTATTTTATCTCAGCCTAAGTTATACTGTAAACACATTAGTTTTAATATGAAATACAAGTATAAACTTTCTGACTACTTTCTGACTTAACTTTCTGACTTATTATATTTGACTAAATATAATATACTGATATTATCATATGTAATTCTACTCATATGCAAATTATGAAGTATTAATTTATATTTAAAAGGAATCACTCATTAGATATTTTCAGCACGTATGTAATTATGTATCATTTATATTTAAAGAATGAAGATTAGAATTTAAAGATATTCAGTGTTTAGCGTGAATGGTTATCAATTATAAATAATGTTTGTGTTTAATTTGTTCATTTTTTAAAATGTTAATAAAATCTTAGAATTTTAATATTTTGTATAATTTTAAATTTCTGTAGGGTAATTTGTAATGTGTGTTACGCTAATATCAATGAAATTTTATTACAAATTAAAAACCTGAGGACCGTGTCGAGATAATATTTCTTATAAAAATGTTTTTTCTATTTAAAATTGTTCTGAAAATTACTTGAAAAATTATTTATGATTAAAAATTTACCTGATTTGTGGATTTTTTTTTTTTTTTAAACTGGAACTATGTACGTACGTATAAGTATGAATAAAATATCAACCTTTTCTTTCAACTTAGATAAATAAAGTTTTTGTAGCTATTCTAACTATTTTATAATATCCTACATTTTTTTTTATTGTAGTATTTATTCACTACGTACTTTATGTGAAAAACTTAAATAAATTTAATATTTTAAGAAATCCTAAAGTTTAATGATGTTATAACTTTTTTTTTAACCAAAACGGTATCAAGAAAAAGAAAGAAAGAAATTATTTACAACGAATATGAAAAAACAAATTGCCTTTGTAAAATCCAAATAGTTACTTTGCATTTGTTAAACTCTCTACAAATATTTGTTACACAAATTTCTTATTTGCATATGGTGATAATTTTTTCTTATTGTAATTTTCAAATTGTAATAAAATTATCCTTTTATCATCGATCGGACTTATTTCCAGATAAATAACACTAAATAAATCTGTAATACAATTCATTCTAAAAATAAATTGAAAGAAACCTTCTAAACACTAAATATAATTTCAAATAAAATATCCTATTTTCTAGTTCTATAAAATGAGGCAATTTTTTGTATGCAGAGTATAACTTTACATATTTCTAAGCTTAATAATAAAATCTAGTATTAAATTATAAAATATTTGGGGTTAATATTTTGATATTTTTAACAACTTTTATAAACTAAAATTTTTCAGTTCTATTCGACTGATTTTCTTACTTTTTTTTGTGTTCTATTGTTTATGCTTAATTTGATTTACATCTGCATTTGGGTATTATTTACTCTCAATTTTTAATGTTGTATAAGGCTAACAGAGACTTAGATTTAATACTGATAAATGTATTAAATAATAAATATTTCTTGAAGAGTATACTAATATACTCTTCAAGAAATATTCTTGAAGAGTACACTAAATATTTCTTGATACTTTAGTTGTACCTATTTCTGCGTACCGAAGCCACTACCTCGTAAGTTTATCAGGTGACATGATCAACACATTTCTTTACGTGAGACTTTTATCTTAGCTGGGTCAGATATCAAACTCGACGCTGATCTTCCGCATGCTCTTATATGTGTAATTTGTTAAATATATATATATATATATATATATATATATATATATATATATATATATATCTTTAATGTGGTTCTTTTCAAACTTTAAAAATCAGATTGCGTCCCTTATTTATTAAATTATTATTTATTATGATTTTTTGTTTCATGTGTGCTTACAACAGGTATAAAATATTATATTTCTTTGACATGGAGTTGCAGATAATCTAACAGCCGAAGCCCGTTGTAAGCCATTTGAACATCCCCCCGCGTATTGCCTTCAGAAGAACTTTTTTATTAATGATAGTACACATTCACCCATCACAAGTACTTCGATGTAAACCCTAAATATCCCCGAGCACCCCACCCATTTCGACAGATGTGAATGTAGAGTATAGAAAGACAACACCCATCGGAGAATGTTTTATGATGGCTGGGATTGAACTCAAGAACTTCCACATTGAAGGGCGTATCCATGCCATGACCATATTGAACCGAAACAATTATATATATATAGTTATATATACTTGTCATCATGCCATAGATAGCCTAACAGTTGAGAGTTGTTAAAAGGAATTTGTACGTATATGCTGTGTCTTTCCTTCTACGAGGAGTTATAATGAACTGTATGCAAGTGTCTCAAGCAAGAAAACTCAGAAAATTCTTAAATACCCAATTCAACAAGCGTGTATGAAACGTACCGTCCATATACCGTTGTTCCGCAGTGACTGGGATCGAACACATGATCTTATATTTCGAAGAGCTCAATCCTATTACTAGGCCACGGTAAACCCAGCTGAGGGAAATTTGACCCGTATAACGGATAGCCTAATTAAGAAAGCCGTTGTAAGGCATTTTAGTGTTAACCGTGTAAATTAACTTCCGGGAGGTGTTTTCATCGATTATGAGTAGTATCCTCGTGTCACAAAATAGAAAAACCAGAAAACTCCCGAAACCTCATCCCGACAGATGTGCATACAGAAGGCAGAAGCGCAACATTTATCTCCTGTGGAAGTCACTGTAGGTTAGTGTTTGTATATAATCTTTGGAACATATATGATCCCTACCACTGTTAAATAATGAGAGGTGGTTGCTGTGCTTCTGTATATACATCTGTCGATGTGGGTGCTTGGGAATTTACCGGATGTCCTCCCTTAAAACACAGGATAAAGCCCATTATCAATAAAAAGTCCTCCCGGAAGCAATTTACACAGTGGATGTAAACTTCCTTACAATGAACTCCGGCGTTTATTTATCCACTACGTGGTGTCTAAACATCCATCGCCCTTTGTTCAGCAATAGCTGAAATTGAACCTCGACATCTTGCTCCGAAAAGTCGCTGTCCTACCAATAGGCTCTGGTGAATCCTATCTGGTTGATATTTAACACCGCGTAGGGAATAGCCTAGCTGCCGAAAGCCTTGTAAAGTATTTTAACATCCACCTTGTAAATTACCTTCCGGAAGTACTTCTCACAGAACGGGCTTTATACACGTGTTACTAGTAAAAATCCGTAAAACTCTCAAAGACTTATTCCGTCCAGTGTGCATCCAGAAGGCCGAAGAGCAATATATCCATCTCCCGTTTTTCAATAGTGGCTGGGATCGAACTCGAGACTTTATGCTTCGAAAAGCTTTGTCCTACCTTTAGGGTACGTTGAGCCTCTAAGCTGAAGGAACGTGTGAATTACTTAATAAAAATTTCGCCTTTCATCCTATTTCTACTTCACTTCTACAAAATTTAAATGAGAAATCCAGGCAAGGAAGTGCAAAATCTCAATTACAGTTAAATTATTTTGATGTTTCTAGTGGTTAGGAATCCTCTTAAAACTGTAGATACTGGTCTTATTATCCCTCATGTGCTAAAAGACGACCGTTCTCCTAAGCCACAAAGACAACCAAACCTAAACTTACCACGCGGCTCTTATAATTAACATCCAATGTGTCCACTCTCGTGTCTATAAAATCTAAAAAATACATTTGTTTGTGAATATTTTCAAGTTTCTAAGCATATTTTATAATTACAAATAAACCTTCAAAACAAAAGAGTTTCAATCAGATTTTTCGTATAAACAGGCTGGTGGTATACGCTCAGCGTTACTGTGAAAGCTATTGCATGGCGTATATCAGCTTAAACGACGTAGAGCTGCTTAATCAGTGTGAAATAATGAACAGGCAACCTCGTAGACGACATCTAGATGACCTTACGCGAGGTCGAATCTTTGGGAAGATTGAGGAAGGTCGAAGTGTGGCTGCGGTGTTTGGAATCGCTCACAGCATCGTTTCACGAATCTGGAGAGCATTTCAAACTACAGGAATAGCTGTCCGAAGGTTCAGCAGTGGTTGTCCACGAGCAACCACGGCAGTCGATGACCGGTATATGGTCCTACAGGCATGAAGGAACAAGCGGCAGACGACTGGAGAAATCACGAGACATCTCCAACAGACAACTGGGTGACCAATATCACGGTTTACAGTCGCCAGGAGGCTGCACAATTGTAGCTTATTCGCACGACGACCTGTAGGTTGTGTACCATTAACGTCTGCGCTCCGGAGAAGGCGCTTTGTGTGGTGCCGGGAACACCAGAACTGGACGGATCAGCAATGGGGTCGAGTACTCTTTACGGACGAGAGCAGATTTACTCTGACTACCGATTCTGGACGCATACACATCTGGAGAGAGCGGGAAACACGCAATAACCCCTCCAACATCGTCGAAAAGGACCGGTTTCGAGGTCGTGGTGTTCTCGTTTGGGGAGGCACTATGCTTTGTACCTGTACTGACCTTCATGTCATGCAAGGAGGTTCAATCACCGGGTTCCATTATTCTAAAGATATTCTCCTTCCTTATGTGCGTCTTCTTAGAGATGCTATGGGTCCCCAATTCCTCTTCATAAACGACAATGCTAAACCTCATCGTACAGAGGCTGTCGATGAGCAGTTTGAAAGTGAGGAACGCATGGATTGGCTGGCAAGGTCCCCGGATCTAAATCAAATCGAACACGTATGGGACTTTCAGCGGGACGCTTGGCGGCTCGTCACCAACCGCCAGTAACAATTCCGGAGCTGTGATTGGCGCTACAAGAACAATGGGCAGCAGTACCTCAAAACTTATTGACAACCTCATACTCAGTATGGACAGACCATGTGAATCCTGCACAGCAGTCAGGTGAGATCATATCCCCTACTAAAAGCTGGTTGTTTCTTGCTAGAAAGATGTCACATGGATGTTTCGGCCGTCTCTCTCATTCTGCTCCATGCTCATTTATCAATATATATATATATATATATATAGTTCCTTTTTAATCATTTGGAATTTTTTTGGACAGTTTTTTGTCACTTTTTCCATATTCTTACATCTGGAGGATGTTCTGGTACGATTTTTATCGATTTGGAACGCTGCTGAGAAACGCTCTATAGAAAAACCATTTCCTCCATAATTTTTGCACACCAGTATATATAGAGAATAGAGAGATAAAATGTATAGACAGAGAGTTTATTTATTCATGAAACTCATATACGTAGGTAAAAAAGGCTTATGGATAAGAATGATCGTCTAAAGGAAAGATTATCTATTTAATCTTTCACTTAGATGATCATTTGATTTTCATTTGTAAGTTTTGAATGGAAAAATATAATTATCATAACTAAATTTTCATGATTAAATTTTGATTGGTGAGAATCTTGTTTATATATATTTTGTTCAATCATGTTTTTGTAATTGGGTTCTTAGGGGAGCTTCTTATTGTATTCTATTTTGACGCTTGAATATAACTATAATAAGAATAACTATCAAAAATCTTAATATAAAGCAAACGGTATTGCACCCTTGCCTATTTTTGCTAGTTCTCATATACAGTAATATGAACTTATTTCTTAATCATTATCAAAGTTGTGTTAGCCCCTGCACACATTTATTTTCTCAACTATTGTACAAAATCTTAAATATTCAAAATATATTTTCAAGAAATTGCTTCTCTTAATTTCAGATAATCAGTTTCCTATTGATGTATCCGTTGTACAAAAGGATCACACTTTTCTGCATGATGATTCCATACAGTCCTTATTCAGGTAATTTTTTCACCTTTTCTCACCATTTGGTTTAATATTTATCGAATTCCATTTCTCTAAATTGTTTACACAAACATAACCTTATTATAGCTGTACAAAATATAATCTTACATTTAATTCAATCATAAAGAATATTTTGATATGTTTAATTTTTGTTAATCTATTATTTGATACGACAGAAGACATAACTAAATTGTAGTCATGTAGAATATTTTAAGTTTCAAGCAAATTCTCTGATATTCTAAGAAATGAAGTTCTTTGAACTATGATGTGTTTCTAACATTTTTCTTTGAATTTAAAAAGGAGTAAAAATTACCAAAACTCATGTATTATTATTTTTTTTTTTTTCCAATTTAGGAGGTTGAACACTTTAAATCGCTGTGCAAAAATGAAATTTAAAGATCATGTGCAACGTTCATCAGTAAGTAAAATTTAGATATTGAATCCTTAAGGTAACAAAAAAAAATTTTTCTATACCTGCATGTCTCATATACAGACAGCACTTATAAATTTTATCAGTATGACATTTAGTTCCAAAAGAAAATTTTTACTAATTTTTAAATACCAATTTTCATTTTGCGATCATAATTTGCTCACATTATAATATTATGAAATTAATTAAATTTTCTTTTTTAATTTTGCGAACATAATTTGTTTTTAAATTAATTTTTCAAATGACCCATTCTTTTATTTGCTTCCTGCACAGTGAAATTAAAAATATTTGAATTTTTATCATCTACAATTGTTTCTTTTTTTTTTTTAATAGTTACATGTGGAAGAAAGTGATGATGAAGAACAATACGCTTTAAGCGAAAATTGGGAGTTTCAACGCTCAAGTAGACGCTGGTCTCGAATTCCTTCAGCTTCAGACGGTATAACCGAGTTTGTTTCAAGTGATCCAGCTATTCCTATAAAAGCCTCTGATTGCGCATTAGTACCACCTGGAAGAAAATATTTAAGTCCTGAAGAAGCTTATTGTAGCAGCCATGATAGTGTATTTGTAGAGGATCAACACAGCAGTCCTGATAGCATTAGACGCTCTAATGTACTTAAAAATGAAAAATTACCCACAACTCTTTCAACATATGTTGGCGATTACAGTCCAGGCTCAAGTTCAGGTTCAGGTGGTACTCTGAGCCTAGCTTCGGAAGATATGCCGCAGGAGCGTAGGAGTTTGCGTCGTAGTGGGAGTGATAGAGTTAAAGAAGGTGCTAAAGCTTTACTAAAGCGAATGGAGAGCTTAAAAGGTAAGCGAAAGAAAAAAGTACTTGATATCAGCAAAACTGAAAATATGAATGTTCCTCAGAGCGGAACAGATGGTAGTTCTTCTGGTAGTTTAACATCTTCCCCGCAGTGCCGAAGAGCACAAAAACAAGGAGCAGGTGCGTCTGAAAATGCAGTGAAAAGCAATGCTACATCTCACAATTTAGATGATGTAAAAACACACAGTGATACCGAATGTCGTCTTTTTCTAGTTTCAGACAAATGGAAAGATGCCAACAGTAATGATACCAAACATATTAAACATTACATTACCAATCAAACTACTGCAACATCTCCATCAGATGATTCAAACCGAAGTTCAGTTAGAAGAAATGAGAAAAATGATTGTGATTTTAAATTTAGTAAGAAAAAGAATTTCTTGCATCCAGATAATCGTGAAAATTTGGAATGGGAAGAAAACGATAAAAGAGGTAGTTTTTATGACAATGTCTGCGCTCCACTTGTTGTGTTCAATGATTTATATGCTGAAACGCTTGGCGAAAGTGGCCCTAACACCCCAGGTAAGTAACAAACAAAAATGGGTATAAAAGCCCACATATTTTGGATAAACTTAATAGAGAGAGAGTGACAGTTAAAAACCAATTATATATTCTCAAAATACAGTTTAATTCATTTAAATGTATACAAAACATATGGACTTTAATTAATTTTGACGTTATATGAATATATAAATTTTTTTATTTGCATTTATAATTTATAAACTTAGCAAATTATTAAAAACTTTTATTTATAGATAATCCGGACATTGTAATTGTCTCATTAATTTACTGATTATACAAGCATACCTTAAATTTACTTATAAATTGTATTATTTTTAAATGCATATAGTAAATATTGGATGCAGTTACTTAAAAATAATAATTCTATTAAATAAATTCATAAAAATTTGAAATAAACATTTTTAACGCCTATTCTAAATGTTTTACATATTTACAGCATCATACATAGAGAAAATACTATTATAAATTAATTTTATGTAAAAAATTTAATTTTGTTATTGTCCAAGCAAACACTGTTACAGAAACTGATCTTTCCATATCATTATTAAATTTTTATTTAGATTTCTTCTTGCTCTAATTGTTACAGAATATAATAAATGACATTTATTGTATATGTTAGAAATAAAATATATATTTAAAGCTAAAAAATAATGTAGAAAGATTTTAATAAATATTTATAAAATATTCAAAGTGCATATTATTTATTCTTAATTATTTTACTTATTAAAGTAACAGTTAACTAATAAAATAATGATTTTAAAGTATATATTATGTGTGTGTATATATATATATATATATATATATATATATATATATATATATATATATAAGTATTAATAATTTACTATTTCTACTTTAGTATATATAATATTTAAATTAATTATCGAGTAACAGTATTTATTTATAATTTTAATAATATACAAAAAACTTTATTAATTTATTAACAAAGTTTTGTATATTATAAAAATTATTGTTAAGTATTTTTTTAGTAAAAATTAAAATATATAAAGATTTTGAATCAAATATTACTATGCAACATTAAACAACAGCATAGGCAACAAGGTAGATTTGTATTAAACAATAAATTAATAATTGCTTAAAATACTTCAATGAAACATAAAGGATTTTTGAATATATATTTAAGCACATTTTAAATTTTATCCATGTATCAGATTTGTTTCAAAAGAGTAATATATAAATTATAATCCTTATTTCAATGAGTTTCACTAGTATTTACATGATGCTAACAGTTATATTGTTTTTAAATGAGAATATATTTTTGTTTTCCAGTAAAAAGAAAAAATAATTCATATGAAAACTCTCATCAAACTCAAGAAGATGGGGATATAATTATAATGAACAATGAAAGGCGTGATTCAGGGGTTGGTTCATCACTTACAAGGTAACTTATTAAAGTACTCTAAGGTACTAGTACTTATTAAAGTACTCTAAGTAAAGGTAACTTATTAAAGCAATTCGTTATTTGCTTTTTAAAATAATGTGTTTATTTCATTCAATTAAACATCTCAAATAACAATTATTAATTTTTTTGTTAGCATACCAAAATCTAATACACTCTTTGCCTCTTAAAAATGATTACCCTTACTAATTGAGAGAAAAAAATTCTACCTAAATATAAATATACAAGCTACTTTCAAATAAACTAATAGGAATCAAAATTTTTATTCATTAAAAATTTGAGTTTCAAAACCCCTTATAATTAATATATATAAACTAAACTCCGTAGCACGACAGCCCATGGGGGCCAAGGCCTATAGTACTCCGTTTATTGCCCTACTGAAGAGACTAAAGGCTGAGTCAACCTTTCCCAGCCCGAGTATCGAACCTCGGACTTACGCCTTGGGAGCTTGAAACGCCGCCACTACGCCACCGGGCATTAAAGTGTATCTACTTTTATACTTTAAACAAACAATAAATTAGTATGTAATTCGTATAATGTTATTATTTTCCATACTTCCAAATTATATAAATTTTATTTGTAAAATATACTTAAAATTATAAATAACAAAAATATTCATTTCTAAGAAACTCACGATATTGTTTTATGTATCACTTTATTGTCATTCGTTTTTCAAAAGCTTAGTGAATAAAATTAAAAACTGTTTATTGAAACTATCAAATAACTTACTTTAAAGTTATACTAATTAGATCATTTGTTATAAATTATAATAACTGCAAATTATTAGACAATGAATAATAAAAAAATGACATATTTGGTTTTGAATTTCTACAACTTAAATGTGCCATTTTCGAATAATATTTATAGTGTGTATAAAATTCGTGCATTGAAAACTGATATTACATTATATTTATTTATTAAGTATATATAGTAATTATTTTCCAAAGTCATGAATTTGTTATAGGGCTTCAATGTGAATGATGCGCACTTATAAGACTCTATTTCTAATAATTCCTCTTACCTATATCATTAATTTCGTACTTGATAAACCTTTCCCTATGTATTCAGTTTAAAATTATTTTAACGTAGACTATAGAACATAATTTTCTGTATCTATTGAAAAAACTTACTGCTGTAATGATTAAGCTACTTGATATAAATAATATAAAATTCATTAGATCTGTTCATCTGATTGATAAAATTTATTAATAAATTTGTTGCTCTAGTGAAAACAATGCTCAAAAAAATTAAAGGATATGGTAAGTCTTTTGTAAAATAATGGTGTAAGCAAATGTTTTTGCATAAAATGGGGGAAGAGAGTCACAAATGCAAATTATTCTCATTTTTAAATTTCGCAGAGTGCTCATTTTCAGTTTGGTGTTAAAGACTACGCCTTAGCGGTAGTGAATGAGAGTTAGCTTTCAACTTAATATTTTTAATAACATTAAATAATAGACAAATTGGAAAAGCATGATCGAGACATTCAGTACGAACGTTGTTTCTTGGCGCAGTATGTCCATTTTTGGATCTTGCGCCATAAAACTTTACCAATCAACCGACCGTTGTTTCGGTGAAAGCAATGTCTCTACGAAGTCATTTAACTGAATCAGAAGCGTGGAGAGTTGTTGGCTGGTTAGGAAGAAGCCAAATACAATCTGAAACAGCAGAAGCCATTTTAATTTTACAGTGTTTGAGTTCCAGGATTTGGAACCGTTTTTAAAAACTGAAAATTCAAGCTGAAGATCAGGGCAATGGCGTAAACGTGCAACAATGCCCAATGAATACCATTATTTAATGCAAACGGCTCGGAGACACTAAAATATGAATACTACTACTCTTCAATAACACCTTCACTCAACTACTGGTGCCACAACTTCGATGCAAACTACCCGAAACCGCCTTCACGCTATAGGACTATATGTTTACCGACCAGTGGACAGTACACATTTGTGTCTAACAGTAAGGCATCGTCGCACCAGCAGGAGGTGGGCAACAAAGCATGTGAACTGGAGGAGAAATGAATGGTGCAATATTCTTTTCTCTAACGAATCCAATTTTCTCTTCATCCTAATAATAATCATATTTTCATCTGGAGGACGCGTGGCACTATAGAAACAAACCTACGTTCATGCACAAAAATGTCAAACTTGACGATGGTATGTTGTTGCTGACATTATGGGCGTACCGATTTCCATATCATTTGAGCTCTGATCGATCACCGATATAAGGATGAGATATTCAGACCTATTGTTGCAACCCTTACGATGTTGCAATTGTTAATGAACAATTGCAGGCCCCATCGCGCTTATTTAGTAAATGATTTCTTTTTCAAGAAAGTAATCATGCGAATGAAATGGCCAGCTTATTCTCCGGACATGAACCCCATAGAACATTTTTAGACATTCTAAGCAGATACGTTGCTGGCGATTACCTCTAAGACAAACTCTCCAAGAGTTTGATAGAGCTCTTCTGGAGGAGAGAGAGAGGCAGAATACCCAGCCCCTCATTAATAACCACGTTGATATTGCCCAATTCTTAATATAAGATCAAAACAAGAAAGCACTCATAAATTGTGATCGATTTCTGACTCATTCATTTGGTATGTTACTTCATATCTTGGTAGTATATTGTGCTTCTCTCTCTCAGGTAATAGATCTGCTACTAAAATATTTTAATCTCAAGTATCAATGGAGATTCCCAACTTATAGCTGTTATCTTAAATACACTGGCTTCCCCTATTCCTATAAATGTTTTTAATCCTTTAAAATTCAATAAACATTTTCTAACGTGTAGAAACAATCAACAAACAAACAAAATAAATTTTTAAAAAAATAAAATGATCAAAAAGAGAAAATATTTAAATGCTATATTCATGCAACCAATTGAATTATTTCATAAATGTTTCAAATTAATATTAATTAACCAGAACTCAAACATGATTGATATTTTAATAACTGAAAATATTTCTATTGTTCAACTTAAGACAACCAGTAATAATAATTTTTCTTTTCCTTGCTTTATCTTAAAATGTGTAAATAAACTCAATAATGAACCCATGATAGAAATTAGTTACTAAAGAAATAAGTTAATTTAATCTACTTAAATCCTTTCAGTCTCCTCATTATTTCTCATGCATATTTTTTGATAAGATGGTTATACTAGAATCAAACATAAACGTCTGTATTTATATAAAATTTGTATCAATCTTTAATGCATTTATTCAACATGGCTCATTATCAACTGAATGTCTCTAATGAAAAATCTTAATAATGAACTATTTCAGTTTAAATTTATTCTTCTCTATCAAAAAAATAATATTGTATACAACTGTGCATATATAATTGTTTTATTTAAGTTTATATATTTTTTGTCCTTTCATTTAACATGTATAATATGGAAAAATATGCACTAATTATATTGAATAATTTCTATATCAGAAAAAAGTTAATCCTAGATATTACTTATAACATAAAGTTTGACATATTTTATATCTTTGTTTTTAGTATTTACTGCATTAATAAACAGACTGTTATTAGACTTTTGTAAATATATTTTTATATACATTAATTCACACATATATTAAATATTTTATTTTTAATTATCATATTAATAGTATTCATGATAAATGCTTTATTATTTATGATGAAGGGTTTCATTGTTAAGATTCTTTTATTTTTCTGAATTTTTTGTTCCTTTTTTGCATGAAATTATTTATTTTGTATATTTTTCCACTCTTTATAATTTTCATTGCAAAAAAATTTAACATTTGCTAAAAAAAAATTGCTTTTAAATAATGCTGTTTTATTTAAGTTTTAAATAAAATTTAATTTAATTTGAAATGTTTTATGAGGATTATTATTTATTGTGAACTTAAGTTTTAAAAAAAATATTTTAGTTAATGCAGTTTTTTTTTTTTTTTCACTGATTTGTTGCTTAGTGTAGTTTTAAAATATATTATAATTTAACATAGTATTTTTCACAAAAATAGCGCCATATTGAAATATTTTATTCATAAATTTATACCTTTATTAATTTTCATATATTTCTAGGGGTATAACTTATCAACAAGCACCTTGGCATTGTTTTCCTTTTACTACTTCTGAATCAAAAACGTTGTCTGGTCCTGTAAATATAACAGATTTAACTGCACCTCAAATTCTTCTGCTGCAGAAATTATCTCTTTTAAAACTGACTACAATTATGGAAAAATTCTCTCCTTCAAGTAAAACAGGTTGGACATGGGGAGTTTCAAAGTTCCTTTGCCGTATTCGTAGTCAAGATTATAAAAGCACATTAAATGCTTCTCAATTCAAAGGTACTACTTCTATTTTTAAAACTTCATTTATTGAAAGCATTTATCAGTTTTGTATTTTATATAGACAACTTTATTGTTTTATATAAATTAAAATTAGACTGGCATTCAACAAAATTTAAAATTGCTTTTAAATTAAATTTTTAATAAAAAAAACTTTTAATTGAAATTTTTTATAATATTAAATAAATGTTTAAGATATAAAATATTTCACAAATAATTCTTTATAATAAATTTCAATTATAACAATTATATTTGTTTTAGAATATATTGTTTTATTTCTTTTGATAATTTATTTAATTTCTGTATATTACTATTAGATTACTAATTTAGAAAATATTCCTTTTAATTTCTTTAATTTTAATTATTTTCTCATTACTAATATTGAAACTAAAATTTCAAAATTTAGTTTTCAAATCCCATGTATAAAAAATATAAAGCATAAAAAAACAGTGAAATTTTGTTTATCATTTGAAACCATTTTGTAAACCACTCATTGCAAAAATGTTTATTATAAAAGTAACTTTTTGTGTATAAAAATACCATATGATGAAAGTTAAATGCTAGTTCAAAAATTAAAATTGAATTATATATTAGCTACTGAAATAACATTCTTTGTTATTTAAGCTATTTGTGTTTGTAAATTCCAGAATAATGTTTCACGGTATACATATTTTCTTATTTTACAGATAAAGCTGTGTTTGGTGTACCTCTGCTTTTAATACTTCAAAGAACTGGGCAGCCATTACCTATTTCAATACAAGCAGCTATTCATCATTTACGAAACACTGCACTGGATTCAAATGGTTTATTCAGAAAATCCGGAGTCAGGTCAAGAATTCAGAAGTTGAGAAATTTGAATGAAACGACGCCAGAAGAAATAATATATGAAGATCAACAAGCATATGATGTTGCTGATATGTTAAAACAGTATTTTAGAGAACTACCAGAAGCACTTCTTACTAATAAATTATCTGAAACTTTCATCAGCATCTTTCAATGTATGTTAAAAGTTGATTTTTCACCAATATCATTAATATTTTAAACAAAATATTAGTATCAGATTTTTCTAAATTTATTAATAAATAATACTTACAAATATGGTTTCTAATTTACAGATGTTCCTGAAGACTTACGTCTTGAAGCTATTCACACTACTCTTATGCTGATGCCTGATGAAAATCGGGAAGTTTTGCAGTCATTGCTAGAATTTTTATACGAAGTTTGTGAGCGCTCTGGTGTTAATCAGGTAAATAAATTCAAAATTGAAATACTCTGGAAGTATTGAGGTATATAAATAAGATACTTCATCAAAACATTTTCAGTTTTATAATGATAAATATTCATTAATGTATGAAATACGTTTGAAAAATTTGGCGAAAATTGCAAATAAAATTTTAAATTATGTATTCATTTTATACATTTCATTACAAGAAAATGTGAGTCATTTGAACATAAAAAATTTATAATAGTTAATAATAATTTTGAGTTATTTTTCTACAGGTCATTTTATTAAAAAAAAAACAAATAAATACATGTATCATGCTATATGTAAACTTACACATTATATGTAATGTGTTTAGTTCTATCATATCGATCAAAAAAATATATTCAAACACAGTAGTCCTTGGTCTTATGGGGGCTGTTGTGCCATTGACTTTAGTTTTACAGTTACATCTTATAATTTATTTCCCTAATGTCTAAAGAGCTGCTTAATGTTTTAAAAGCTTATATATTTACTCAGTCTCTTTTACTTTTTCAGATGACAGCGACGAATATTGCTGTTTGTTTTGCTCCTTCATTGTTTCATTTATCAAGTCCTCGAAGTGCAAGCTCAAGTCCGCGTCGTCGAAAAACAGTTGGAGTTCCTGATTTAAAAGAGTTGAATGAAAATAGGGCAGCATATGAATGTTTGGCGTGTATGGTTACAAATTACAAAACTTTATTTTCGGTAAGAAATCCATAAACTTTAAGATGCAAAATTTAAAGAAAAAATAGGATTGAGATTCCTCCACTTTTTTCTAAAAATAATCTCTTCAAAATTGAGTTATCAGATTTTGCAAAAGAAACTGAAAATAACTTCATTTTTAAAAATATTTATCAAAGAAATGGCTTCAGAACAACATAAGAAATCTCTATTGCATTTCATTATTTAATACAATACTGAAATGCAGTAGAGAACTTTTGTTTTGTGTTTCAGTTATTGTAATATTAATAAACACATTTTCATTATGCTTCCTTTTTATAAAGTTACATTTTAAGTTATGTTGTTAATTGAAATGCCCTTTTTTTAGTACAACTTATTTAGATTTTAATTTATAGCTTTTTTCATCTTGTTTATCTTGAAGGCAAATCAAACATTAGTAAATCTGGATGGATCTAAATTTAAATAATGAATTTCAATAAATAAATTGCTTTTTTTTTTTTTTTTTTTTTTTTTTTAATTGTAGATTCAGTCAGAGATGTTTTTAGTTGCAGTATTAAGACAAAAAAGTAATTTATTATAAAAACATCAATATTATTATCAACTTTATGTCCTTAAATCTTCTTATATAGAAATTAGCTAAATCAAAATTTATATAAAATGTGTGTGATCTAGATTGCATCTATTCTTTATCAAATCTTGATTATTTAGACTACTGTATTTTTAAACTGCTAATTAAAGAGGAGGTCAAAATCTATATATATGACTTCAAAAGATGTTATTTTTTTATAAACATGAAAGAAAATATCCAATACTGTCTGCTTCTCTCAAAATTAAGGCTGTATCATAGAATTTTAATGCTTTAAACATATTTTTTATGTCTTCTTATTCTAACTGTAGACACTATAAAAAATTATGCGAGAACTGACAAAAAATAAATCTTATCCTGACTAAATATACATTATCTTTTCTATAGTGAGCTGTCCTATAACTAAGCCAAAGAAAGCTTTAATTGTCATACTTCAACACATCTTAATAAACAGCATAACAGTTACAGACTCTTTTAAGGCTTCTTTAAATATTTGTTTTCTGGAAGGATTTTAATTCATTGTTGACCATATTCATTTGTTTCAAGAGAATCTAGAAAAGCTCTAAACATTTAACCTCACAAAACTGATTTAAGAATGTTGAAGTATAACTTCAATTTCAAATTGTTTGAGACATTTCACTTTGAAAAAACAAAAAAAATATATATTTTTATTAAAAAAATGCCGTTTTGTTTGATTATTTTACGTTTTATTTTTGCTTTTTTGTTTACCTTGCAACTTCCTAATGTAAAAGAGATTCCCTGATTTTGTGAAATATTTATCATAAACACTTCTCTGTTATGTGCTACTTAAAAACCCTAAAAGCATTTAATATACTTAATCTTTTTTTAAAATTTCTACAATTTTTATGATTCTTTACTAACTGTATTTAGAAAATATCCTTTTGTTAAATTATTTTATTCTTCACTTCAAAAGCAAAATGATGTTTATTGAAAAAATAATTAATATTTTTGAGTAATATAATAAAATTTAATTTATTCACTCAAAATAATGTAACTAAATAAGGGATCTTTAAAATAAGGAATTGGAAGCTACCTTGTTTTTATGTTCATTGAAATAATTTTATCAATATACTTATTCTTTAAATTAGGTTTCAGAAGAAATAATTTCACAATGCCGCCTATCATCTGCATCTTTTTCAACTCCAACCACTTTAGAAGAATTGTCTTCATTTTCATCAGCTAATGGTCAAAATGGATTGCGAGGTTACATTGAAAGTTGTATCCAAATGTTTCTGAAGGTATATTTTATATGTATTCTATATTTTAAAAATATTCTATATTAAGTATTTTACATCTAATTAAATATAAAATGTACTAAATTCAAATAAAAGCATTTTATGGAATCACTTCTGGTGAATTTTTTTATAAATTGTGCTGTTATTAACATTAATGCTTGCTCTATCTTTTTCCTACAATACCACAATACATCAAATATAAGCTTTGAATTGTAATTTTTCTTATATATATATATTTGGGTAATATATTGATACTTCATCAATTTTAGTTTTGTGCTCAGAAACATTTCATTTCATAAAACTGACAATGGTATTTTAAAAACATTTATAGCAGTCATGTCAAAGATATGGGCCCCGGGGCCGTATCAATAAGGCCCGCGATCGCTATGTGTTACAGAAAGAATCATGTTTTTTAGAGCATTTAGAAATATCACTCGATTCCTCTGCGGAGGTTTTAAAATTCGCACACAAAATTTATAAGTAATTTCAATGGCAGCGCGTGTCTAAACAAGCGAGAGAGATTGACCGTAACGCCATCTCTTAGTAACAAGCGGAAATACCACATTATTTTTGTTGAAAACAACAGAATCCTCCATGCGCTTTGAGTGTACACTGGAGCCTTCCTTATCGATATAAAAGGAGCGCGTCGGCGCTACGTGAGTCAATGAGTCGAGTAATCGAGACAATCTGAAGAAGGATTTTAGTTGTAATGCAAAGTAGTAATTGTGAAGATACGTGCATTTGCTTGTGTCGTGCTCCTGCGATATCCATAATTGTTCTCTTTGTCTTCTTCCGTAATTATTATGATTTTAGCATAATGTCACCAAAACATAAACTTGATAGTGAGTGCAGAGTTTTTCAGTCTAAATGGGAAATTGCAATTTTTTTATGGAACAGAAAGGTAAACCCCTATGTTTGATGTGCTATCAAACAGTTGCTGTTTGTAAGGAGTTTAGCTTGAAGGACCCTATGATACGAATCATAAATCAAAATTCAATTGTTACACTGAAAAAATAAGAATGGACACTTTGTCTTCTTTAAAATCTGAACTTCAAGGTTAACAATCAATGTCTTTTTTAAAGCTAATACTGAGGGCGAAGATGACCTGAAATCATGTTTTATTATTGCATTAGAAATCGCGAAGAAATCAAAACTTTTCACTGATGATGATTTTATTAAAGACTGTATGTTGAAAGTTGCTGATGTTTCATTCAAATTTCAATAGTCATTAATTCAAATTATTTCACTAACAAGGAACACTGTTGCTTCAAGAATTAATTATTTATCTCAAAATTTGGTTTTTCAACTGAAGGAGAAAATTAAAGAATTTACAAACTTTTCACTGGCTATTGACAAGAACACTGATACTGTTCATACAGTTCAACTTGCTGTTTTTATACAAGGTGTTAACAGTAACTTTGAAATAATTGAAGGACTATTTAAAGTGCATTCCATTGACAGGTACTACAACAGCAAATGATATTTATTCTTCAATAGAACATTTGATAGCAGAATATGAACTCGGCTGGAATATACTTAGCTCCTGCAAACATTCGGGCGTTGTAACTACATTAAAACAGAAAATATCAGGGAATTTTGTGTATTATTCATCAGGAATCATTGGCATCCAATGGACCATGTCATGCAACCTATAATTAAAATCGTAAATTTTATAAGGAGCGGAGGACTAAATCACCGACATTTCAGGCAGTTTTTAGAATGTTTGAACGAAATGTTTTCTGATGTCTCTTATTTCACCGAAGTTCGATGGCTCAGTCAAGGAGTAGTTTTAGGATGATTTTTTGCATCACAGAACTCTATTCAAGCTTTCTTGTTAGAAAAAGGCAACCCAATTGATTATGACAATGACTGGTGGATTGATTGTACCTTTTTGGTAGATATGAATAAACACTTGACTGATCTGAATATAAAGTTACAGGGTAAAAATCTGACTGTCACTCAAATATATTCATGTATTTAAGCCTTTGAAACATGAGTTGAGGCTGTGGGAAAATCAGGTAAAACATCAAACTTTGGATCATTTCCCTCGTTTAAAATCATTTGGCACAGTGAACCAAAAAAAATTGGATCAATATTCTCAACTTCTGCAAAATTTAATCACGAAATTCAACAATCATTTTGAAGATATCCACAAAAGGAATGAAATGGAATTCCCAGTTTTTAACAATTAGTTTAGTTCTATTCAATTAGTTTTTAACAATCTATTCAATTTTGAAGTTTTATAGGCACCAGTTCAGTAGCAAATGGAGTTGCTTTATCTTCAATCGGACAGTATTTTGAAAAAAAAAATTAAAGAAATAAACGCTCTTAAATTTTATAAGCAATATTTCTAGAGTTTAGATAAATACCTGGGATATTAAAAAAGCATGCAGCACACATTCTGTGCATGTTTGGTAACATCTATTTATGTGAGCAGATGTTTTCCGTCATGAAATTAAATAATAACAAACATCACACAAAACTTACAAATGAACATCTCAAATCAATTCTTAAAATAACTGCAATCAGTATACTTGACATCAATGAGCTTGTCAAAAACAAGAGAAATCAGGTATCTGGATCCTCAAGCTCAAAATAATTACCCTCTTTTATAACTTTGATATGATTTTTATCAACCGTATATTATATACTGTATAATTAAGTAAATAAAATGTTATAGTAATTCAGTACTTTTCTTTTTATTTGAATCTGACCAGTCTACACATTTTAAATTTAATATATGGCCCACTACAAAATTAAGTTTGATGCCTCTACTTTATAGTATGTAAGAGAAGCAAACAAAAAAATTCTGCTAGATTTTCTATAAAATAATAATTTTATGTTATTTCTTATTATAGTTATTTTTTAAAAATTGTAATTTAACTAATCTTATTATTATATTTTTCAGGAAACCAAAGAGAAGTATAAAGGCTGGAAAACTGTCTCTCAAAATGATCATGTAGACTTATCTTATAAAAAAGTCGCCGATGGTCACCCATTGAAGTTGTGGAAAGTTTCTACTGAAGTAGAAGCACCACCAGTTGAATTATTGAATAGAATACTTAGAGAAAGGTTTGTATTTATTTTTAAACAGATCCAGACAAATCTGTAAAGCACTCTAGAAACCAAAACTTTACAATTACTGAATCTATTCTTCTGCACTGTATTGCAATTTATGACAAATTTTAAAATTAAAGGTGTCTAAAAAAACAAAACACTCCTATTTTCTTATCCATTAAATATATAAAAATATTTTAATTGGAAAAATCTATCAATTTAGTAAGATTTCATATGAAGCAGTTTTGAATCGATTTATACATTTTTATAAGAAAGATCATTATTGAAAAAACATCGCTGTTCTCACACATGTTTGATTCTATTACGAGAAAAAATTAGACTATTATTTCTTTTAAAATTGGTTAAATTATTTGAATTTAAAGTTGTTTCTTAGATTTTAAAGAAAACATAGGAAACTAAATAGCAAAATTCATAGTAAGTTATAAGTAACATTGATTAATTTTATATACAACTTTAAAATAGGGCATATAATTTTTACTGATAATGTATAGTTGTGGATTTTAAAGTATTATAACATAATCAGCCACCTAGCGAATAATATAATATTATAAGAGTATGATAAAAAAATTTTCTCATATTTGAAAATTAAACTCAAATAAAAAAATTATTATTAAAGTCTAATAGAAAATAGCAGTATCACGTATAAGTTAAATTGATTATCTCAGCAAATTTTTAAATGAAATAATCAAAATATAATATATTTCAAAATACTGATCTATTTTATTCAAAAACTATAAATTAATTTCAATATATACAATTTATGTAACAAAAGTTCCTTAGGAGAATTCTCCAAAAGTAATGAAAATTAGTTACAGTATGCATATGTGGATCCAGTTTTTAAGTTGACTCATGTATATTTTAGTCATTTGATGTCAAGTAATTTCAGGCTGAGTTGCATGTGTGATTTTACAGAGATTTTCTCTTTCATGATTATGTAAATAAGCAAACTGACGAATCTCAAAAAAAAATATCGTATTTCAGAAATCCTAAAAATCTGTTAACAGAGTGTTTAAAGAAAGACATAAAGTAACAACATAAATTGTAAAATGTAAGATTTGAGGTTTCATAATTGTGAGAATTTTACAATTCTTTTTAATATTTTTTTTTTCATTTAGTAACAATCTCTTCTAAAAATGTATGTACTTTGTACATTCTTTCCCATTAAAAGTGTATATTTTTGATATCTATATTTAAAAAAATAAAGTTAATTTGCAGTTTTTCACGCATTCTCTTATCAAAAAATTTGATAATTATTTTCTTTCTTTTTTAGACATCTGTGGGACAATTCATATACAAAAGGCCGTGTAGTTAGCCGCATTGATAAACAAACCGAAGTTATTCAATACCAGAGCTCTTCCTTACCACCTCATCCACCTTGCGATTTTTGTATACTAAGGTAATAAATTTTCAGGTCTCTTATAAATTTAAAATTTCTTATTCATGTGTGAACTTTTAACACAAGTATTGTTTAATACATGAAATATTTTTAAGACAAAAATTACGTAATTGCAGTTATGTAAATTACAAGTTTATATATATATATATATATATATATAATTGTAATGTTTCTAATTCCCGAAAACTAAAGGGATATAATTTTTAACTTGATTTAATTTACTCTCTGATTTAGTTGACATCATTTTCATACTAACCAATTGTTCTCTTATTTTATTTAAATAATAAAAAATTAAGATTTGTTTTGTTATAACTCTGCCTTTTTTTTTCAATTCATAAAATTGTTAATTTTTTCATTGCAGTAATTACATTTGTTATTTTTATTTCAGTTGCATGCTCATCAGACTGTATTTTTCATATAATAAAAATGTAGCAAAATTAAAATTATTAATATATATCAGACTTTCATGTAAGCTACGTTAGAAACTTCTTATCCTACCAGTGGTAGCTTAACATACTTTAACATATTTTCTAACTCATTGTATGAAGAGGATATATTTTTTAATTTGTCAAAAATATTCTAATTGCCTATTGTGGAAATATTGCAATTTTTTTAGCTAAGTTGCACTTCATGAGAATTATAATCATTATATTTAATATTACCTATGATATTTTTTCCAAATTTACTAACTTTTTTCTCACTACTAAAAATTTATATGAATGTAGTATTTATGTTTAGCCTACAAATGGTTATCCTGTGTAAAAATAAATTTTATTATATACTATTTTCTCAATATTTTTTCCTTAAAAAATAAATAACATACTTTGTGATAAAACCTTGTCTTCTCTAAGACAATATTATAAAAACTAAAATTAGAAAATTCAAGGAATAATTTTTTTTTTTTTTTTTTGTTTTTTTTTTTTTTTAATAAGTTATTAAAATTGTTGAATTTTTGAACTTAGTTTACTCATTTGTAAAATCAATTTCCCTAAAAACTTTTTGTTTGAAAAAAAGTAAATGACTGTTTTTAATATACTTTTTAAATAATATTTTTGATTTATGTGGTTAAAATATGATTAATAATAAAAGATGATTTAAAAAAATGAAGTAAAATTTTTATGCTTCATAAAATTTAGAATATAATTCCAGGTTTTGTCACTTTTTAGCTATCTTTATTCTTAACTCACTGCATTGTACTGTATAGTACTGAAAGGTTAAATCATTTAAGATTATGTAATTGAATATTTTATTAATTGGCCACTTTGCTTAATATGAATGTGATCAAATTTTTATTTGTTTGTATAATAAAAAAATATTGTAAATTTATGAATTTATATTCAACTAGATTGTTTATATCATGATTATATTCCTTCATTAGGAATATATGGGAACAAGTGATCGATTATATTGAAATGATTTGGTGACAAAATGTTTAAAATAAAATTCATCTGAAAATCACTTGAAAACGCAATCTGGTATTTTCAGATAAATTTCAAAAATCATGAATATAGCATTAATTTGTCATTTTTATAATTAACAAATGTTTTGTTTTATCATTTATATTGCAGTAGTAATGAGTGTTCTGCATTTATATATATATATATATATATATATATATATATATATATATATATATATATATATATATATATATATAATATGTATATATATATAAATATATATATATATTATATATATATATATATATATAATATGTATATATATATATATATATAAATATATATATATATTATATATATATATGTATATATATATATGTGTGTATATATATATATATATATATATATATATATATATATATATATATATATATATATATATATATTAATTTGTAATGTTTTTAATCAGTGTGTTTAATCTACCATATTATAGCCATGTTTGTTTATTTTGCCATTGCAAAGATTAATTTTTACTACATTATTATTAATTTAAATGATTATATTAAATAAATAGTATATTTCTTAATATAATTTTTAAAAAAATTTTAGATCGTGGAGAACTGATTTACCTAAAGGCGCATGTATTCTTATTGAAACATCAGTAGAACATCCAAATGTAGACATTTTACCTGGTAGTGTAAGAGGTTTAATGTTGGCATCACGTTATTTAATTGAACCATGTGGATCTGGAAAATCTCGCATTACACATATAAGCAGAGCAGATACAAAGTAAGTAAAATTGTTTAAATTTAAATTTTTATTTTATTTCTTTTTTAATTAACATTTTTCTTTAATTCTTTTTTCTTTCAGAAATAAAAAATAAATACTTCTGTGTATAAAATTATATATAAGAATGAGAACTCGTGAGTACTTATTCTCAAATTAATTTTAGCCTGAGAATCACATTTCCAGTCTCTCGTTTTTTACTCATAATTACTTAATAATCAGATTCGCCTTGAAATTTTTATTTTTATATAAATCAGACTTTCTTAAATTCCTCGATAGTTTATCAATCGTTTTGTCTTTGAATCCTAGTATAATTCATCTGAATTTTTTTCATAAAACAATTGGATATTTTTCTGAGAAAAAGGCAAATTGTGAAGCCATAATTTTAAAACTGTTACTGTGAAGATATCGACATCTATATGTAAGTTCTTTATTGTCTAATATCTAAGAATTGATAATGTTCCACATATATTCATCTTGAAATATTCAGAAAAAAATGTTTACCATGTAGAATGAAAATTTTTATCGTACTTAATTAAACATCTTATTTAATAGCGTTACTTATTTAATTATTGCAATTACTTATTTTGAATTGTAGACATGCTTTTTTCGTCTTAATAAAAATATGCTGCAAGATATTCATTGCCTTCTTTTATAGTCCATAACTGATTATACGGCTATATATAATCTTCTTAAAATATATATATGTCCACTTTTATTATTAAAAAAAATAACAATAATTTCTATTACTAAAAATATGTAGTTCTGGTTATCAAAATTCTCATGTATTTTGAAGCATATACAAGAATATGTTGTATAATTATTTGGTGGAAAGGAAAACTGTAGTTGTATGGGTAAATTAATAAAATAAGTAGAGCCTGTAAAATTGCCTGTGTTATAAAAAATATAGTTGTTAATAAATCCATTATTCAACACAATATCTTCTCTAATATATTTAAAAAATTAGCGAAGTGTTATTTAGTATTAAAAATATAATAAAATGTAAGAGAAATTCAATTACACAAATTAATCAACTGTATTTCTTAAATCTATATTGTGTGATTTTCATTAATGAGTTGTTGGTTATTTTCAGAGGTCGATCTCCTGAGTGGTACAATAGAGCTTATGGACATATTTGTACTCTTTTACTAGTGAAACTACGAAACTCGTTTTCTTGCACTCGTGCTGATGGCCCAGAAACGAAAGTGTAAAGTGCCAACAGATTTCTACATTATATAAGGATTGTATATATATATATCTAGATAGACTTTTACAATGCCATTTTAAGAATTTTGTGTAAAATTTGTATAAAAATGATATGAAGAAATCTTCATGGAAAGTTCTTGTTTGTCTTTAAGAAAAGCTAGTCAAAGAGAACATAAAGAAATTATGATATTATTTTAAACTTTCACCTAATCTCCTGTTATGTTTAAAATTGTATATATTTTTGATTTTTTTTTTTTCTCAATTTATTGTGCCAGAAAAAGTATATTGTCTTATCCATCTGTGTAAAGTTTTTGCATTTTCAGAAAGTTTAATCAAATTATTATTTTTGATTGTTTAAATTATTTATTTCCTTGTTACTTATTGAAAATGTTAAATTTTTAAAATTAAAATATGTGTCTGTTAGATTTGAAAAATATTTATTGATAGAATATAATTCTGTGTTTAAAAATTTTCTTCATATGCATTGTTCTCTTAGAAAATATAAATATATCTTGAAATGCTATTTTAAGTAGATTAGTGTTTAATTTTGTTTAAAAATGCTTTCTTTGATAAACAGTCACTGTTAAAAATATAAAAAATATTGCTTGTCAAAATTATTTTGTACAATTTAGGTTACACTATTTTATCATCACTTGCTGAAATATTTTCCGGCATTTCATTTGTTAAAATTGCATCAAAATAAATACTATTTTCTCGATATTTAATTTATTTGTTCTGATTTGTATGATAATAACCTATCTTCAGAAATTCTAATTTCCCTAAGTTTATCTGAAAAATACTGTTATTATTTAATAAATCAGAATTCAGTTTCTTGCAAATAATGTGAAACCCCATTTTTATCAATCAAATTGCATGAATTGTATTATATAGATGTATTTTATAGTATACATTACTTCTCTTTTTCTGTTTTCAAACTGTTATAATAAATAACAGAAGTTATAAAAATATTGTGTTTTTTTTTTTTTTTTTTTTTTTTTTTTTTGTAATTACTATATAAATATATTAGATATTCTGCAATATTCTATCTAAATATTCAAATATCTGTTTCAAATTTTGAAGTATGTCTTATTATTTCTCAAAGCAAAACTTTTGCAATGTCACAAGTGTGTTTACCATGTATGTATGTATGTCAGTTTCAAGAAGTCATGTTGAATAAATTTAGAAGTGGTGAAAATTTTGTTCAATTACTATATATTCATTTCATAACATTTTAACTTAATATTATAAAGCTTTATAAATAAACTGTATACACAGAATTATGGGATTTCAGTTGATTATTAAATTTACTTATTGTTAACTGAATCTGTAGAGAGTTCTCGATAATTATATTTAACTTAAAATACTCATCTTAACAGTGATTATAAAAACATGACTGATTTTCAAATTGAGATGCAGCAGCTGTTAAATTCATTTTTTGTGTAGTTATATTTATGTATCTCAAATCAGATAGAAGATAATTCAGCTGTTCATCATAAATCTTATTCCAAATAGAAATTTCATTCCCATAGAGACATAAATTGATGTCGCATAAAATACACAATTGCTATAATGCATTTTATGTTGAAGTTTAACTTACAAGTATTCTAATATCGGAATATATAAATCGGATATTCTGAAATAATAGCTCTCAAGTTTGTGTGACTTTCTCTTTTTCAGATGAATATTATGTTTCGTAATCCTCTTTTCTAACAAAAGAACTTCTAGAAACTATGTATAAAGCATTAAACTATAAATTTTTTGTAAATGTGAAGATTAATACTTCCACATTTTTTTATTTGATACACAGGAAATACATATAATAGCAATATAAAGTTAATTATAAAAATTATTCTTTTTATATTTAAAATAAAATATATAACTTTTGTTATTTTTTATCTGCTAAATCTAATATTTACATCTCTCTTAATATAAATATTTCTAATTCCAAAATTCACAGGAACAGTTTGTCATGAAATTATCTAATTTCTTCAGGATAAACACATCACATTATTTATTAAAAAACACTTCTTTTTTTATTATATTATATTTCTGAGTGCAAACAATTCTGAAATTTTAATTCAGTGTTGATTACAAAAGTGCAATGAAACATTGTTTACAAGAAAAAATTGTATAAAAATTAAGTAATTTGAATAAAAAAAATTTTTAAATTTCTTCTGTTAGTATACCATTCCTGTGCCAAAAATCTAGAATTGAACATTTGTATAAAAACAAGTGATATAAATGTTATATAACTTTATTTGCATCACATATTGATTATATTAGGATTTTCATCCTTTCCAACACTGCAATGGCCAGAAGTGATGGCAACTTATATAGTGTAGCGCCCAATGAGTGTGCCATCATAATCCCTAAAGTGGCTGGGTCTTCATGGTTTCAGCTGGGCGCAAATGCGCCGTTAATCGCACGTGATGTGTCATTAGCAATGGTCTAAGCGTCGCGCGTAAAACACATGTGGCAAAATGACGCCATTTATGTAGTAGTTATGTAATCAGAAAATAGGCAGAGCGCACGACGATTTTGAATTTCCAGCAGGTTTGAAATACCTGGCAACGTTGCGCGTTGCAGCTTTAATTGGAGTTTTCGACCAAGTGTTTTAGGCTTTGTTCCTCGGGCTAAAAATTTGAAATGGAAGTAAATTACAAATTTTCAACTGAGGAAAAGGAGTTTATTATATAGAGATAATTTTAGTTTTTTAAAAACATAGTTATTTATAATTAAAATTTTTCCGCTCTTCAGTTGTTCTCTAATTTTATTTAATTTATATGGGCAATCAATGGCTTTATGACTCTAAACACAGTTTATATTTCATTAAAAACAATAGAAGACATTAATTAAATTTTTCACATATGTTTGCTGAAACTTTTCAAACGACTGTTACAAAAAATAAAAAATTTATATTAATTGTATATAAAAATTTATAAAATTAATAATATACAATGCTGTCCACCATAAATGCAACACCCTGAAGAAAGCATGCAAATAACATGAAATTTACAACATGCATTAGCGGAGGTGAGATATGCTAATGATTGGAATTTCAGCTCAAATCACGCGCGCCTGTGTCGCCAATTCATAGCGCTATTTAAGGCTTGGAGATTTCAGCGATTTCCAGTTCGGAAATTGTGGTTTTTTTCAAAAAAACGATCGATGTTTTCTAAGAGGCATAAGCCTCTAAGAAAACAGCGATCATTTTTTGATCAAGTATCCGAGGTGGACAGAGGAAGGGTAGTGGCCTACTGAGATTGTAAATTATCTTTCAGGGAAATCGATAGTCGTGTTGGACGAAACAAAACAACTGGAATGCGGATATGTGATCATTGGATGCAGGGGGATACGACGAACCGGTGTTTCGATCGCATTCATCTCAGTGCACCACTTCACGTGATGACAGGCAATTTGTGGATATAGCAGTGAAGGATCGCTCAGCCACAACATGAACCATAGCACAGCACATTCAGTGGGTAACACATCGCCCAGCGTCTGCGCATACCATTTAACGCAATTGTTTACAGCAGAGTTGTCTGTCCGCAAAACGTTCATTGCTTCGTCTACCCTTGACACAGAACCCCAAACGTCTCCGCTACCAATGGTGCGATAAAAGAAGGATGTGGTCGGCAGGATGGAATGAAATTGTCTTTATCTACGAGTCACGCTTTTGTCTGCAACACCACGATGGTCGTATTCGAATCTGGAGATACCGTAAAGAGAGGATGCTGAACAGCTGCGTTATGCACCGCCACACTGGAGTTGCACCGGGTATTATGGTATGGGTTGGTATTGGATATCACTCTCGCACTCCTCTAGTACGCAATGCCGGTACTTTAAGCAGTCAGCGCTACATCTCCGAGGTGTTGGAGCCAGTTGTCCTTCCTTACCTTCAAGGCTTGCCCACAACCATATTTCAACAGGATATTGCTCAACCACACGTGGTACGCATTGTCCAATTATTCTTTGTCAATCGCCAGACTGAATTGCTTCCCTTGCTGACTTTCCAGATCTTTCGCTGATAGAAAACACGTGGTCTATAGTTGCTCAATGATTGACCCAGATTACATCCCCAGCTACCACACCAGATCCACTTTGGCAACGTATGAAAGCTGTTTGTTCTGTTGTACCCCAGGAACACATCTGACATCCCTTTGAATAAATGCCGCGGCGTGTATCAGCGGTAGTGTTGTAAAGGAGGGAAAATTCCGAGTTTATTTCCGGAAATAAACCCGATTTATTCCTTTGGGAATTTTAAAAATATTCACAGTATTTTTTAAAGATATCGAGAGTTTTGAAAGTTTTTAACTGATTTAGAAATTTTTGAAGTTATTTTGTTATAAGATATCTTATAACAAAATTCTTAAAAATCTTAAAATAAATAAAAGTCCCCTTATTTTATTATTTATACTACTAATTGCGGTAATAGGAAGTTTTTCGGGAAAAGAAAATGATTTTGCGTTAATGACAAATTTAAAATAACTTCAAGAATTAATATTGAGAAAAAATATTTTTTTTTATCTTTTTCTCTGTATAAATTTAAGAATTTATAACGATAGAAGCATGGAAATGTCAACATTTATTTTGACAGTCCTAAAAAATATATTCTGATATATTTTTTATTAAATATTAATTCATTATTTTTATTATTAAACAAGTATTTTTGTTTTTCTCCGTAAGAAAATAATAAACTTCTTTACTAGAAGACAGAACAGACATTTATGTTTTTTTACGCATTTTCGTAGTTTATTTTACTTTTCTTCATTGATATAAGACAAAATAATTCATAAAACGAAAGATGTGGTTTCTTTTATTCCCTCAAAATTCCTAATATTTCCAACAATTCCTGATTTATTCTCGAAATGCCCGAATAAGCTCAAAAGATTTTTATTTCAAAACTGCGAGAAAGTGTTTTTCTAAGTTAGGAGTGTTCCATGACAACATAAAAGTAACAAATGGGTATATATATAGTTAGAGACAATTATTTATTTTAAAATTAAAATTTAGATGAACTAGGTATGCTACCAGACTTTGAGATTTTATGGATTAGTTTCCCCTCACAATAAAAACGTTTTTAATTTAGTTCCAAAGTTCTTCTGGAACTTTTTTTAGAGTTTCATCGATGCCTTTCAAAGCACCTCTAAGAAGCATAGTTTACTCAGTTAGAAAGTTCCAAAGTTCATAACACAAGAAAATGTGAAAGACAAAGACTAAATTATTTTGCGATGTTTGCTGGGGAAGTAATAAGTTCTCTGAAGAAAAGAGATTGTTTTTAACCTTCATTCGAAGCTAGAGAAAACTATGAATGAAATTTGTATTGCAGTGTATTTTATAGTAATACTTATTAAAAAAGCCGGAATGTCATAATTATTTTATTCAAAAAGGGACGACACAATTATACACAAATACATATACCAACATTATCTGACTGTTCTGTTTCTATGCATTATTATAGTCTCGAACTCAGAGTGTTCTACTTAGCTGTCGTTTTTAAGAATGATACAAGTATGCATTCTTTTTAAAAATGAGATAGTTTATTTATTCTTGCCATGGTCAAATAATGCACAAAGCTAAAAAAAAGGACTATAATTGATAGTCCTTTTCAATAATGTGGACAATGTTTTTTTTTATTTCCAATGATAGGACAAATACAAGGAATAGCACAATAAAACACGTGAAAAATCACAAAATAGACATGAGACGAAGACAAGACAGGTGAATACAGTACATAAACATAAACGAGATGACCTGAATCTTTGGCCCAAATGTTCTCTGAATAACCAATAAAGCGATGATTCAGAGCAGCCATGCAGTGCAACATAGTGGTGGAGGTGGGTTCTATTCATGGGTCCTGTCAAGTTGCACAGCAGACAGTTGGATGAATTTAAGATGCCAATGCGATGCAAGAGTTCATTCAGACAGTCGTGACCCGTCAGGAGTCGAAACTGCACCACCATTTCACAACGTGGAACATCAAGGATATTTAGAAGGTCATCTTTCCACTGCTTGGTTTTTATCCTGTCTTGCAGTTTACAAGCTTGAATTCTTTTAAGAACTTGTTTTAGGTATAGCTTTATAGTATGGTAGGAAATCTCTATGTGTATTTTGGCTAGAGAAGTCCTGCACCCCTCTTTACGAAGAAGTCCACCTGTTCGCTTCCATAGTTGCTAGAGTGCCCAGGTACCCACTGAAACCCAACACGTTTCTTTCGTGATGTCAGAATTTCTAAGAGCTTCCGGATATGGAGTATTTCACAAGAACGGGGAGCGATTGAGCTTATGGTCATAATTACAGCCTGTAAATCAGAGAACAGAGCTACTCTGTCAAAAACATCAGGAAGAGTTATTATGTATAATGTTTAAACCAACATTATTTATCCTTAAATCAAAATCTATCATCAATCAAGAGAAATTTTACAACTTGCTTTTTTGCTCGATTCTTAAAAAAAGCAAAAATCGAGCAGCCGCTTTTCTTTCCATTGAATGTTAATATTCGACAAAATCTGGAAAATTTTTTTCGTACTAATAACTAACAATACTCCCAAAGTCATTTCTTTATAAAATTTTAAAAAAAATTATTCATGATTTTCATGATGCAGTGATAATCAGACTGATAATTTTCTTACTGATTGTTAAAATTCTCTCTCTTGGAATTTTTCATACTATTTTTTTAAATTTTTAATGAAAAAATTTAATCAATCAATCCACCAAGGAAGTTAGAATATAATATATGATGTAAATCAATCATATATTGGACTCATCTCTAAAAATTTGAATATAGAAAAGACTTGTATAAAAATTTAATGATAATTAGTAATTGTTAATATGGTAACATAACACAGTAATAGTTAATGTTGTACTATACACATGAGAATATTAAAAGAAAATAATGTTTTTCTTATATTTTTTCCCTTTAATATTAATAATTTTCAACTGTATGATAATTTTCTACAAACTCTTGGCTTGTAAACTTCTTTACATTTATAAAATGTAATATTTATTCATTTTGAAAATTACATAACATAAGATAAAAATAATTTTCTATAAGTTTTAATTGTAATTTCATTTATAAAAATTTTTTTCATCTAAATAATTTTAAAATGTGTTTATTCATTTATAAAATCAAGTTCTTCGAAGACACAGGTTTATAAACATAGATGAATGGTATGTAAATAAAAATCATTTAGTTTCATTTTCAAATGATAGATGGCAGTATTGAGCTACCGGCTTCTTTGGAAAAAATTTAATTTTTCACATTTGGAATAGATATATGTTTATTGTTTTGAGATGGAAAGTAAGGTCAAACACAAGAAAATAAGAAGTTTTTATATTCAGTAACAGTAGTTCGAACTTAATACTGCTAAAAAAATTTTATATCAAGACGTCCCACATAAAATAGAATAAAATAAAAATATTTTAAAACTTGTATAAAAATACATCAATGCGTTACCGAAATTTTTATCACAGCTCAAATTTTTCTAATTTGCATAGATCTCGTAAAGTCTGTTTCGAAAAACAATAAAAGAAACATATTGGCTATTCTTTCCAAGCTTATCAAGATATATTTATTGAAAAACAACATACAAATAGCCTTAAGTTTCCTTCCTTACCGGATTCATCCGTGGCGCAGTGGTTTACAGCGCCCATTTCAACGGCGCCGCAAACCACAGGCGCAGGATATAAAAAGAGGTTGGCGGTTCGGTTCAGTTCTTGTGCTGATGCAGCCGTTCCGACTACTATAACCAACTTCTTTTATAAAATTTTTCTTTATGAAAAATTTATCCGATTTATTATTTACCATAATTACTAAAATCACTTTTCTCTCAGTATCAATTTAATAGCTGCTAAAAATAATTACATGCTTATTTTCTTATAAAATTAAGTTTCATATTTTTATCCTATTGGAGACTGAGTAATATAAATAGTGTGAATATAAATTAAAAAATAATTTTTTCTCTCCCAAATATATATTTGATTCAAAAGATAAACTTTCTATTAGCTTGAATTTCAATTACATTTCATTTGAGTATTAGGATAGTTGATTTATTAAAGTATTAAAAATGATACTTAATGTCTTATGTGAATCACACTCGTTGTGAATTATTTAAAAGGATTCACTGACACACCCACAGTTAGTTCCCGCTTTTTCCTTTATAATTTTTCATTTATGGTTTTTTTCCTTTAAAATTTTAAGCTATATTTATAAAAATAAAAACTCAATTTGTGAAATGAAATTGTGGAAACCTTAAGGTACTTCATACTTTAGTTAATCTTTGAGATTCATTAAAATTTGGTAAATTACAAATAAATTTTGATTTTATTCATTTTAATTAATGTGTCATCACACACAATATCAGTAAGGTTTTAAAAATAAGCAGATACTTTCCACCAAGTGTGTTGTCATCTTTCTTCATGTGCAGTGATGAAAACTAATAACAACAAAATAAATATGCAAATAAGTTTGTTGGAACACTTTTCATTTCATTACTCACTACTAGATGGCTGCACTATGCAAGAAGCAGTTTATACAGTTTGGAGGATTATTCTCGCTAGTTGAGAAATTGCAGGAATAAATTTTAAAATAAAGGTTAATTGGAATGTATAAAAAGTAACGCGCATGTAATTGCAAATATTGCAATTTAATTTTTAAAGTGTTTATTTTATAATTTTTAATTCTTTTAATGTTGTAAATTTCCTACTTTTTACTGCATTTTTAGCTGCAAAATTGTAACTTCGATTTGGTAGACAAATGTTGCCCATGAGTTATGCTTAGTTTGTGGAGAGGTGGTGCCAATTAATTTAGTTTTTGCCGATTCATTTCATGAAACAAAGTAATCCATATACTCCGGATGTTAAGTCAAAGCAATGTATTGGGAACATTATCAACGCTGACGAGATAATCATTATCAATTTAATATCTAAGGACAAGTCTTTCTGCAAGGGATTATTACTGACTTTTCAACGAACAAAGTCTAATCGTTTTGCGATCAAGTCTGTAGAAAAAGAAAACAAAACATTGTGGAGGAAAAACAACATAACAGTTAAAATCTGAATAATGAGACGCAAATTTTCAGCTTTTATTTGCATCAAATTAGTCATTGCTGCATATTAATAAATATGATGAAATCAAAAATTTATTTCGAAAAGTTTCAATGGTGGAAAATTAAATCGTTTTTTTTTCTAATGTAAAATAAATTTGCAGCTGAAAATGAGATTTGTTGGATATATGAAACTTTTCATTCTATTATCCCAAGATATAATAGAATGTGATATAAAAGCTTTTAAATAATTTTTGTTTTATCTTATTGGTATATATTAAAATGCTTACAAGCTTTTTGTAAAACTTTTTAAATATTAGAAATTTAGGTTTTTTTATTTTTTATTAAAGAACTAATGAAAATATTAGTTTCCCACAAATTAAATAGCTAAGTAAAAGTAATTAAAATAGATTATTAAGTTTAAATATGTAGATTATGAATAGCTGCTAAGCCACACAACTGAAGCATGGTGAATAACCCCTGCCCCGTTGAAAGCAGCTGAATAACGAAGCAGTTTGCCTTCTGGAAAGTATCATCATTGATTTCCCTATTCAGCTATCACAAGAAACGAAATCCGGAAAACATCCAAACATTCACACATAGAGGTATAAGAACACTTGATTCATTTTATATTGCTCAGTATGAAAGCAAATGATTTCTACTTTGCATAGCAAAATCCTATCATTAGATTGTTTCGTTTGTTTTGTTTGTCAATCAAAGGTCATTTTTGTACACAAAAGTGAATTAGACTAGAGTGTACTATTTAAAGTGAATTCTGAACCATTAAAAAATTCGACTCCGAGTTAGGAATCTAGCTGTTGAACCAAAAGCCCAGAGTTTTTTCCCACTCTTTGCGTTGTTTGTATGACTGCAGTATTAGTGTACTTAACTTATTGATGATATCCATTATACGTAACACATAAAATCAATGAGAATAACAAACATACATTCTGGTTTTTTTCCTGTACATTATAAAGAGACATTCCAAAAAGATATTCAAATTATGATAAACGATATAGTCCACAAACATGAAGTCATAGTTTTCTAATAGCGGTGACACACTCTTTGGGGTAGAAGATCTCAGCTTCCATCATTGCAACTGTTTAACAATGGGAATATATTTTGCATTTCTATAGGCTTAGAAGTTGCCATATTTCATTCATTTCAACAATACAAAGTATTATCTGAATAAAAAAACGCGTTTTCCCTGTAACATATTAATGGATGCTCAAAAACGCCTTACAGCACATTTTAGCTGTTAAATTGCCCACTACGTATTGTAATTATTCGATTTAAGCTTTAAGGGGCGTGTAAAATATGAAGTAAGCAAAACTTAACTGAGCGAAAATGAAAATACGCAGGAATTATTTCCAAATTTAAGAATGCAATTTGCAAAAAAAAAAAAAAAAAAAAAAAAAAACATCATCACGAAAATTTTAGAATATTAAGAATTATCTGAAAGTTGCTGGATGCTGGATAACTACTGATGTTATAATCAAAGTACTTATTTATACCAATGAATCACAATATTTTTAGATGTGACAAACCTTTCAGCTTATTATGGGCCTAGTGGTAAAATAATCCTCTTCAAAATAGAAAGTCTTGGGTTCAATTCCATACAGTGTTGGAAAACAAGAGATAAATATTGCGCTTCTGTCTTCTGCATACCTATTTGACGGGGTAATTGAATAGGAGATTTTATGATTTCCTCTCTTGTAACACAAGAAAACAGGCTGCAATATAAAAGGTCTTTTCCAGGATAGCAATTTCTGAAGTCGATCCAAAGATGCAGTAAAAAAGCTTTAGGGCTGTACATTACAGTGTCAATGAAAAATACAAATATGTACCCTCACTTCCGAAAGTTAAGCACGCATAGGAACATGGTAATTTTCGGAAATCAATCAGAATTGAAGAGGATGCAAATCGTTGCAGAGGTAGATGGAAGGTAATAACCAATCGCACTTTCATGTCAAGAAATATGCAAAAATGGCAGTCTTATAAGATACCAGCTTTATGAAGGGTTACAGAAGTTGATTGTAAATGCTGATAGAAGGTGTTTAAAACTTTCATACTATTTGCTTTCAAGACTTTTTGTGTTTCTATGACTTCCAGAAGACGAATGGAAGATTCTGAGGGCTGATGTGCTGTGGGGCGAATTGAAGCAGGACAGTCGATCTCAGATGTTGCTCTTCTCTTCGGCGTTCGTCATTCTGTAATTTCACGTTTATGGAAACAATTCCAAACCACACAGACAGTTGTCCGAAGGCCCGTAGCCGGACGCCTAAGGGCTACAAACCCCGCGGAAGATCGATACATTGCGTTTTTATCCAAGTGGAACAGCAGAGAGACCTCTAAACATGTGGCATCTATGGTTACAGTGTCCATTGGTAAGGTAATATCTGCAGCTACTGTACGCCGAAGATTACATATGAGTGGACTGTACACCCGGGTACTTCAAGTTTATGTTTGTCTATCCGTCAAATCAAGAGAGGCACGATTAAAGTGGTGCCGGAAACATGTCAATTGGACTGTGTCTGACTGGGGCAATGTCATGCTTACTGATGAGTCAAGATTTGCTCTGGAGCCATATGACAGGTATATAAGCATATGGCGGGAACAAAGAACACACAATGAGCCCCAAAACATCACCGAATATCACGCATTCCGAGGCGGAAGCTTTATGGTGTGTGGGCAGGAATTTCATTAGGATACCGCACCATCTACACATCTTTGAACGGGGTTCTGTGACGGCTGGCCTGTATCGAAATGAAGTCCTAGTACCCATTGTGTGATTGTACGCTGCAGCAGTTTGCCCTACTTTTGTTTTAATGGACGATCACGCACATGACCATAGAGCTGACATCGTCGATGAGTACCTGGAGAGGGAAGGGATTTCGCGTATGGCGTTGCAAGCATATTCGCCCGACCTTAATCCTATTGAATATGTTTGGGATGCTCTCAGTTGTGCTGTATCTTCACGTTTCCCACCTCCAGCCACTCTTATTAAGCTGGAAACTGCTCTACAAGAAGAATGGCCTTTACTTAATTCTGCGGTGGTTGACCACCTAATTGAAAGCATGGCTACAAGGTTTCGACTTTATATACAGATGAGGAGAGAGATCACATACCTTATTAATATCCTTTTTTTCTTTTTATGCTGTTTATTTTCACTTTATACATAATTCTGTTTCAATCTCCAGTATGTCATTATCTGACAACTTACAAAAATTTAATATTGTTTTCATTTCTGTATATAATTATTGATTTTATTTTATGCATTAATATAGTATATTCTACATTTTTGCCAAATTTGGTGTCAATCGACCCCTCAAGGGGTTTACCTTCTTTAGGTAAATACGGGTGTCGCAATCCGGAGGTACCCCAGTGATCTGTCCTCTTCTTTCATTTCTTCTCTTTTCTACTCTTCTGATTTTCTTCCTTTTCTCCCTCGCTGTGGTTGCCTCAAAAGAGGTTGAAAGCTCCCCTTGATTAGCTTTCGCCGTTCTGTTGATATTAGCTACTCCTGGTAACTAAATCACCCACGTGTTTGCCGTGCGTGGAGACCCGTGTACCTGGAAAGGAGGATCCTGGTAATTGACGCCTCCAGAGACCAACACATTGCTTTGGCCTCTGCTTCAGGTAAACGGGAGGTGTTTTGTGGTCCTCAGCACATCAATCGGCTTTATGGATCAAGTGATCGGTACATCTACTGGGTAACTCGTTAAGGGTGGAGACCATTTCAGGGATATACCGTGAGTGTATAGGGACTGACTAGCACTGGTACAGTTAATCTGTATCCCCTCGTAGGGCTCCGTGGTGGATGGTGCCGTCTAGTCTCTGAATTTTAACTTCTGATGCATGGAACTATCTGCATTATCTTCACTCCCTCGGGAGGAGCAATTGTCAATGTGTTCTGCGAAATTTTTTATTATCCAAAAAAAGAGGGAACTTTTCAGTTTGTTTCTCCTTTTGTAATTGAAAAAAAAAGTTTCTGCTTTCCTTGGTGAAGTAAAATCACTGAAGAAATTAAGATCTGGAGATCTATTACTGAAGACGGCCTCTGAAAGGCAATCTATACTGATGACGACTATGAGAACTCTGGGCGATATGGATATGATTGTAACACCTCACGGGAATTTAAATTTTTCTCGTGGTGTGATTACGGCAGAGGATTTGCAATATACATCAACTGACGAGATACTTGAAAATCTTAAATATTAGAAAGTATGCGCTGTAAAACGAATGGCTATCAAAAGAAATGGCATTGTATTGAAAACGAACCACTTAGTTTTGGCATTTAAAACTCCAGATTTACCGCAACACGTAAAAGTTGCTTATTTGCGGTGTTCTGTTAGACCATACTTTCCAAATCCTCTGAGATATGTTCAATGTTAACGCTTCGGACATTCAAAATTAGCTTGCAGGGGAAAACTTATTGTGCCCCTTGTGCTAATGTCCCTTGTGCTAATGTCGTGTGCCCCTTGTGCTAATGTCGTGTGCCCCTTGTGCTAATGTCGTGTGCCCCTTGTGCTAATGTCGTGTGCCCCTTGTGCTAATGTCGTGTGCCCCTTGTGCTAATGTCGGCCATGATAGTATTACCTACAACGCTAAAGAGGTATGTATCAACTGTCTAGGCGACCACCCCTCCTACTCTCGATCTTGTCCAGCCTGGCAGATTGAAAAGGAAATCACGGCAGTTAAAATAAAGAATAAAGTCTCTTACCCAGAAGCTCGTAAAATAGTCTCATCACGTACTCCTCAATCTGTCACTAGAAACGCTGCAGCAGTTAAGAAGATCACCAGATCTTACGGTACTCAAACAGAAACTGAGTCCATTAACATAAAAAGACTGCCTATTAGGCAAAAAACAGTAAATGCTACCATACCAATAATCGCCAATTCATCTTTAGTGAAATCAAAAACCTTAAAGGCTAGAAAATTAAAAATTGCCAAGAAAGGCCCAAGAAAGTCTTCCTTAACAACAAAAAAAGCTCTTCTCTGTCTGGATGCAGCCACTATCAAACTGCATGCATCTGATAATGATTTCAACTCTGAAGATTCATCTGAGATGACGATAAGCAACAGTGATAAAAGATAGAATATATTCCATTGATGGCTTCCTTTGTTTCCTGGAATTGTCGTGGCTTTCGGTCTCGCATTGATGACATCAAATCCATAATCTCTCGCTACAACCCCACATGTGTGACTCTCCAGGAAACCTTCCTGAAGCTCAATATTATCACCAAAATGCGTGGGTTTCAATGCTAAAGAAAGGATAATGGTACTAATGCTGCTGTCTCTGGTGGAGTTTGTATAATTACATCAAACAATTATACCAGTACAGCACATGAATTAAGAACTACACTCCAGGCTGTGGCTTTGAGAATCTATACCACATGCCTAATCATGGTTTGTAGTCTTTACTTACCACCCAATGATGTCATCCAAGCAGAGGAATTAAACGACTTACTTGATCAACTCCCAGCTCCATTTATATTGCTTGGTGATTTTAACAGACATAGTCCTCTGTGGGGTAGTGATGATACGAATTCTCACGGTCGTCAGATCGAACAGTTTATTTCTGACAACTGTCTCTGATGCATGATTACCAACGAGAAAACTTATTTTCACGAACCTACACGGACATTTCACTCTCTTGACTTCATAACAAATGGAGAAAATATTCATAACAAATGGAGAAAATTTTAACAAATGTATGGTTAAATTATAGTTAGCTATTATGTATGATTAAATTAATTAAAAACTAAGTCTTTACTTTGTTAGTGGATAAAACTGAGCCACTAGAGAAAGCATTTAGTAGATAAGCCTAAGCTAAAATGCATCCAGAAAAACTACCTGGTATAAAGCAGTGCAAATGAATACATATAAATTTCGACATTGAATCGTCCAATGCTGACATTTCGTAGGCGTATAATGAACTTAAAATGGGTGGATATTTGACGTGTTATGGATCTAAACTGGGCCAAAAGAGACGTGTACTGGATTAGAGTACATCCCACTGATGTCATATCAACGTCTACTGGACGAAATTGTGTTATATGGGTAGCATTTGAAAGATGTTGGTGTAATCTTTTTCAAATGTTATTTAGGAGTACATTTTTTTTCATAGCAACAAAATGATTTCTGAAATCTTACATATCCCTTTATAGTGAAATTTCATGAAATACTGATTTAATATATTTTTAAGCAGTACACCGCCATTTATCGACATGTTTTCTAAATCTTTTAAAAGAAACCTCAACTTCTTAGCCTGAAGTTTTATTGGGATTAGTTCAGTAGAATCAGAGAGTTTCGGGTTTCTGATACACAGTATACAGTATCAGTTTTTAGTGTTAACAACTCCACTGAGGTGTATATAAACATGAGTGAGACCTCAGCGAACCGCTTCCGCGGGCCTTATCACTCCCTTAAATAGCAAAGGAGGTAAAAAAAGGTCACCTGCTTGTCTAGCACAGTAAAACAAAGAAAGACAAACTAATTAATACGTTAAATTTTATTCAACTTTGAAATTTATATGGATCTGAATTTAAGTGCAATTAAGACATAAAATATTTAATTTACAAAAATCTGGTGATAATTTACACAATTTAAAATTAAAATTTAGTTAAAAATTACAGTATCACCCAATGTATGTGAGAATTATTTTAATGATAATTACTGATACACATAAGCAATACACATATATTTAAAATTTGTTAAAATAGCTATTGTTTATATTTGTTAGAAAAATATACATTTCTGTGAATATATCTTTAATTTATTTAACATATACATATTTACATTAAGTATTTACAAACATGAGCATATATTGTATTTTCCTTATTGAGATAAAACTGATATGAATAACTTTTTTGATTTGAAGAGTTTTTTTTTTTTTTTGCATAAATAATATATAATTGGCTTTTATAAATGTTTTCATATAACTATAAATATTTTTCCAGTTATATTAAGATTTTATCCTTAAGTATTTGTCAATAAATATACAACCATCAATCAAAAATTATTTACTATGATATTTTCATCTAAAAAGAATCTATATAAAATACATCAGGCTAAGATGTTTTAGGTAAAAGTAAAAATATATGTACTTTAAAGATTCTTTTGTGCTTATTTGCATCATGAAATAAATGAATAATATCAAATTTGCTCATAAACTTTTACATTTATGCACAGAAATCAAATAAACAATTAGTATTAGCATTATTAAAACTTTTTTGGCAATTAAAAAATGCTCCTTACTTTGACAACTTTTTAGTGATTTAATCTTGATGATGTTCAAATGTAAATGAATGACAAAATTTAAATTTAAGATTTATTCTAAGAAAATTCACATTCATTTAAACTAATTTTGTAAGAAAGGAAAGTAAACAATATAAATATACATAGAAAAGCAAGATTTCAATGGATCTTTCGACATAAAGAAATTAACCACTAAATAGAAACATTAATATTTTTAATTTAAAATAAATTGCATGTATATTTATACAAAATAAAAAAAGAAAGAAAAAAAAGGCTATCAAAGAATTTATGGAAGTTTACTTATTTTCTTCTACGAGTATGTAAATGCTTATTGATAGGATTATGTACATAAAATATAAGAATTTTAACTTCCTTAGGATAAAATGTAAATTAAGTTGAGCCACAAAATCAATAGGATTTGAATGAAATTTAAATGAAAAATAAAAGACAGTTACTTTTTGAACAAATTAAATATTTTTGAAATAATATTTCATTGTTCTTTCAAAACAGTATTCCTTTTTCAAAAAAAAGTAGAGATACTTGATTGACATATCATAAATATGCAATTGGTATATTCCATATGAAGAAATTAGAGATGCAAGTGAATTTTTAAAAATGGCGAATAAACATTTAGCAAGATTATATTCTACAATATAAAAAAGTGGTTTTTTTATCCAGAAATTAATTTTACTTTGGAAAAAAGGAGAATGCTAAATAAGGGTTGTCTATTACAGCTGAAGTATTAAAATAGGTGATACTCAATAATTGCAATGGTGTATAGCCATCACCCTCTATAGCTAAGAAAGTCTGAACACTCTCTTGTGACGTCATCAACCGATGTCTGAAATCAACTGCTTTCGTTCACGATTAAAATATTCCAAAGGAACTGTGCTTTTATATTGTTTAAAAAATTCCTCGCAATCAATTACAATAATATTTTAAAATTAATATTGATATTGTTTCCACGAAGAATATTAAAAAATTAATAGCAACTATATGTAAAAACTTATTTAAGTATAACTTTGAATGAAAACATTCTATTAATTCTAGTCAATGAAATTTTATTCAATATTGGATATTAATTTTCCTTGGTGTACTTTCAATAGAAATATATATCTGTGGTGATTATATATTAATGTGCTAGATCGAATAATAGAATTATTTTTATGAAAATTATATGTATATTTAATTAATCATTCCTGTTCACATTTTTTTTTAAAATTCAAGCAAAACATTTTGGGTGTTATAATTTATTCTAAAATAATAATTAGCAACATAATCTATTATGAATTGAAAATATTTCTTTAAATTTTACTGAATGCAATAAACATGATTAATTTATTAGCAAAATATATTCCCTGCGTATGATAGATTTAAAATATTTAATGCATTTAATGGGTGAGATAATTTTGTATGGTTGAAGAAAAAAAGACAATCAGAAAAAAAAAAAATTTATTAGAATCATACTTTCTTCATATTTTTTCTAAAAATAATGCATAAATTTAGTATGAAAAAGAAATATTAACATAAACATTTTCTTTAAAAAATAATGCAAGTTTGGCAATTTGAAATCTTATACATACAATGACTAAAATTAATAAATTATATATATATATATATATATATATATATATATATATATATATATATATATATATATATATAAAATTTCTCTATGTAATTTTGCATATTACAACACAAATAAATTATTTACATGCATTAGAACAAATTTGAACTATATACATAATTACTACATTTTTACATTTTTATTCACTTTATTTTGATGCATTCATAATAATAGATAAAAATAACTATTTGAATATACTAAAATTTATTTTCAAAATTATTTTTGTTTTAAAAGGAAATAAAGATATTGGATACAATTTCTATTTCAAATTGCATTAAAAAGTAATTTTTTCAAATTGCATTAAAAATAAGAAATTAAAAGTTTGAAGTTTTCTTTTTTTAGATAGAGCATTAATCACTATAGAGTCATTAATTTTTTTGCAATAATTTTTAAGGAATATATTTATGCATGATTTGACAATGAATAATTTTATTTCTTCAGCAGCATGTCCATTTTCACATTTTTCAAAAGGAAGGTAAATTTCAGATTCATTTAGAATCCTTCTAATTATTGAAAATGCATATGCTCTATGATTAGAACATTTAAGGAATTCATTTTCATTTTCAGTAGATAACAGTTTACTTATAACTAAATAACAATAAATTATTATAGTTACAACATGATCAGAAGGGTATTTTAATGTGAACAGTAACCAGCAATATATGTAAGATTACTTTCAGAAATTTTTAAATCAGCGACATCTTTTTCAGATATATTTATTTCCAAATTATCATCTATTTCATGTTCCTCAACATTAGAAAAATCAATACTATTATTTAAAGACATAGAAATTTTATCATGGTTATTTGATTTAAATATATGAGGCCATAAACTGTGTATTCTCAGTTTCTTTTCTATTTCAAAAACCTGTGTAATTGATATGAAATGATAATTGATATGATTGAAATTAATTTCGAAATAGCTTAGAGTTTAGTATTATTATAGTTCTCTTTTACTCCTACGCATTTTAATGACATTAATAAATCGAAAAATTAATAATTATTTTACTTTTCTATGAAAATTTATATTTGAACGATATGAATTTAATGACTAATAAATTTTTAAAAAAAATCCATAGGAATTTACTTTTGATTTCATTTGAAATTTTCTATTACTCTTAATGTTATTAAAAAAAATCAAAATTAAAATAACTAGCCAAACATGATGCAAATGAAACAATAAAATTAATTTACTTACCCTGGAATGTTTGGTCACTTCCATGTTTTCTCTCGGAATTGCCCGAATCCATTTGTGCTTTAAATCTTCTTCACGTGGGAATCGAAACAGAGAAACTTTGGGTCCATTATCATAGTTGCTTTTACAGGCAGTTACGCAACATTTATAAGGCATGTTCTTGATTATTGTACAGAATAAAAACAATATATTTTGAAAAATAAGTCGAAAATGAGTGATTTGTTTATGGTAAACAACACAGTAACAACCCTCTGTTCAAGCGTCACTTAGAAGAAAGCGACAGCCTTCGGATGCAACGTCACAGCCATTTGGTCACGTGGTAGTCAGGCTTTCTGCTATTAGAAGGTACTGGTATAGCAGGGTTTGTCAACCTGCGGCTCACAACATGTGGGTCTTTGAAGAATTATTTGTGGGTCTCGATAAATTTACTCAAGAAAAGATCAGGCTCTACAATTAAAATATAAGTCGATGCTGTGATTGCCGAATTTTGGAAATTTGTACCAGTATCGAAATAGTCTGTAGTAAAAAATGCTGCTTTTTGATTTATTTTGATACTCGGAACAACGTACTTTTATGTGAATCATTTTATTCTTTAAAATTCACGAAATGCAAGCTCTGATCAGTAGTAGCTAGCAAACATCTCAAAGAATTACCAAGAAGTGCTGTCACCAATTAGTCGCCAAATTTTAAAGAATTATCAAGAGAAGTAAAATAAATGAGTATAGTTTTTATCATTTAAATTTAATGCACCCATTTTGCACTTTTATTTATATGATTTCAATAAATATAATTTCTGTAAAGAAAATTTTTAACACCTTTATGCTTACCTTTTAAATACGTATTTAACTGCTTTTCGAAAAAAAAATTTAAATTTTGAAAAATGGCTCGAGCTATCAAAGAGCTTGGCCACCCCTGGTATATAAATATATAGGTATAAATAAAACGAAAAATTAACACAAACATCTAAATTAATTACAACTGGATTGATATTTCCAAATTCTTTAAGTTTCATATTTTCTTTTAAAGCAATTCATTTAGTTAACAAGATGAACTAATATATCTTCAATATTTTACAAATAGTTTTGACTACAAAAAAAAAATATATATATTGTATTAAGAAAATTATCCTTAAGTCTTAAATCCATCATTGTGATGAATAAATTTGAAAACAAAACTTTTAAATCTATGACATTAAGCAACTGTAGGCTAAATTTTCATATATCTTATCCCATTTTGGGTTTGGACAAGGAAGAAACAGAAGCCATGGCTTTAAAATACATCATTTTAAAAACAAGATTAACTTATTTTAAACATAAAACTTTGGGTTTTTATGAAATTTCAAATAATTCAATTCATTTAAGTTAAATGCATTGAGATAATAAAACTTAATTTTTAGACAACATTTGAGTTATATTAAAGAAAGATGAATTTTAAATATTTTATAATGTACAGGAATTTTCAAAATTCAAACTTTTCTTCTTAATGAAAATATTTTTGCACATTAGTAACATTTTAATAAAGATAAGACATTTGTAAATATTTAGAATCTAGTTTTAAGGATATTTATCAATTCAAACATTGTAAATGCAGCAATTTATCGTTAATAAACACTAATCCATCAAAAAGTAATGTTACTTATTAAAACTTAATATATGTTAAATTGACGATTTGTGCATCCATACGAAGAACAAGAAGTCATCATTTTCGATCAGTAAAAGAAAAAATCAGATTTTTTATGAAAGAAATTATAAAATCACAAAACTTCCATTGTATCATTCACAAAGAAATGTCCGTAAATAATGATTATAATAATGTATCGCCCTCTATGTTCGAAATCTGCATACTTCCGCGCAACTAAACAACGGACCGCAACCCTTTCTGTTAAGCAATACATAACAAATATTAGATTCATTTTAGATTATTTTAGTAATATACTAATTGAAATATTTTTCACCACTACAAATGTTATGAAGTTAGTCAGTTAGTTTTTCATTTGATTTCAATTTAAATTCTTTTCGTTTTGAACGTTGGCAACACATTAAACTTATTGTTATTTCTCAACTGTGTTGTTGTCGGGTTCTAGGCTGTTTAATAATTTTGATTTCGCAATTTTAGTGTTTGCAGAAGTTTTTTCCTCATTTTTATACTGATTCTCTTCATTAATCGTTATTATTGTTGAAATGGCATCCATTCTTGATTTGAGTGCTGCGTCATCAGATAGTGAAGATGATGTTGATTATGTCCCGCCAAAAGGCGCTGAAAGTGATTTGTCAGAAGACGAATTAAGTGGAAGCGACATAGAGGAATCTCCAAAACCCAAAAAGGTTAAATTGGATAATGATTGCGTAAAAGGTAAAGCACCTGCTGCCGTTGAAGAGAAAAAGAATGTTGATGAAATTTGGAAAAGCTTTTTAAATTCCGTTGAATCAGTCCCGCGCAAAAAAGCTGAAAAGGAAGTTCCGTGTGCTTCTTCAACCGAGAATGCTCAACTCAATACCCCGCACACGTTAGAGATAACAATTGAAAGTTCACCAAGTGTTAATACTGAGAGCGGCGATACCTCATCCGAAAGTGATAATTCACCCGATAAATGTAAATCAGCTATTCCTGAAGCACCGAAACCAGAAATTGAGAAAAAAAGTGAAGGAAACACAGTTGAGAAACCTCAAAGCAAACCAGCTGTACCCTTGCCTGCAAAGTCTAGCGGCTTATCATCATTATTAGGAGCTATAGCAAACAAAGGTAAGAAAATGACTGTACTCGAAAAGAGCTTAAATGATTGGAAAACATTTAAAAAGGAAAATGGCATAGAAAAGGATCTGGAAATCTTTAACAAAGGAAGGCAAGGGTTTCTGGAGAGACAAAGATTTCTTGAAAGAAGTGATTTACGATCATATGAAACTGAAAAAAATCTAAGGCTTGGAAGGAAAAAACAGTAATTGTTCAGTGTAAGTAACTCATTGCATTTCAAAAATAAACATTGCCATCAATCATGTGTAACCTATCATTTATGTATTCCAATGTTGCATAAATTGAATCAATTTCTTCAAATCATTTGTGAATCAATTCCAATCAATTTTTTGTTGTTCCGGTTAAAGTTATGTAAATCTTAAATGGTAAATAAATAAATCTCTTAGTTTATCTGTATCAATTTATTTAATACTAGTTTACAAACTTTTTGGATTTAATGTGTATAGAAATAGACAATAATTACATAAAATGGATATCTAAGAACTTGATATAATATAGAATCTGATGAATATATATACTGTGACACTACATATTTAAAACTGTGTATATGATTATGCCGCTTTAAATTTTGATTAAATAAAACATACAAGTGTTATTTCTATAATGTTTAATACAGATAAAGGGTGATTAATAATAATTGATTTAGATATAAATTATTTGGCAGATATAAAGTATATCATATGTAATGTATTGTTTATATTACATTTTATAATTTAATATTAATTCTTTTAAAGAATAATAATTGAATTTCTTGATTAAATTATTTTATTTACTTATTTGTTATATTATATTGATTTTTTTTATTTGGTATATTCAAGATTTTAAAAATAGTAAATTGCTGTCAGTGAATAAAACAATTTAGTAATAATTTTTCAGACTGCATTGTAAATACCTAATAATTTATTTGGAAATAGTCAAAATTATTTCAAGTAAAATTGGAGTCAAATTTATAATCAATAAGTTCAAGACCTATCAATCAGTTTTGTTATAGTAATTAATTTGCAAAAATAAGTATATAGCAATTTCTGTATTATTCCGACTGTTTTGGAGCATAATTTTATAGAGGTTTATTAAAAGTTATAATTATGTATCCATATAAAATTTCAATATTAATGATATTTAATATCATCATGATAGTTTGACTAGTAAGTGTTCTTGCCTTCAATTCGTAGGTTTGAATCTCACCTTAAGTGTTTCTAGTGGTTCAGAATCCATTTTAAAACTGAATGTTTCGTTCTGATTAACCCTTTTGTGCAAAAAATAACTATTGAGTGACAAACCAAACCATCATGATAGTTTTGATCATCCAAAATTTGATCATATAATATGATTTTACTCGTAAAAATATATTCATTAGATTTTTTATAAATATGTTATATAACTAAAAAATTACTCCAAGTATGTAGTATTCAGATCAATATGACCCAATTTAGAAAACCAATCTTTCTTGAAGTAAATCACACGTTCCATTTAAAAAATGTCTAAACAATAAACAATAGTAATAATAACAAGCACCTTGAAAAATATTCGAAGTTGAAACTAACTTTTATTTACAATTTGAACAGTAATATCTTACATTAAATTTGCAAATGTGATTTTTACAACTGTAGCAAACCATATTAATTTTGTTGTCATTCCTTGATGGTCTGAGCTTGCATCTTGCATGTTTGACACGCACAATGTATTTTCAGCAGATTCTAATGATACATTTTCTCTTTCTCTATATTCGTTTCACTATTTTTATTGTGTTCTCACTTCTTGATAGGCGTAGCCTTGTTTCAATGTGTGGGAAAATGAGCCAATTCTTCCAAAGATAGCCTTGGTTTACTCAATTTGTTTTTGTTCCATTCACTACATATTGAAGTCCATAAAATAAATTCATTTCGCATGAAAGTATAAAGCATGTTATAGAATGCTATCATGGGCCAGCAAGTTGTTGTTCTTTTACCAGTGCATGTGTTTAAAAGTTCATCACTAGTATCCATAGTTCTTTTAGCTGAATTATAATCTAAGATCATTAATCTTTTGTCAGGTCTGTTGCTAACTTCTTTGTCAGGAAGCAAACAGCTCATAAGAATAACATTCTTGTTCAATCAAAAGAATGAGTTGCGAACTTCTTTGTTTGCATTTCCTCTGGAAGTTCTGATTTATCCTAATGGTGCCAAGTATAGTCATTTTCTATTTTAGAAGAAGTTGTCCTAAGTTGTAAGATGTGAAAAAATTATGTGATATTGTACCTCGAATATACATAAGTATGATCACACATTACTCACATTAATTGATTTTTCTCTGACTTTTACCCTTGTTCTTTTCTTGCGTAAATTTGTGTTTTCAGTACTTACAAAGTTTTACTGCCACATAAAGTGCATATATTGATGGCTTACTTAATATGTACTGTTTGGAAGGAATAGCCACAAAATCCTACTAAGTGTTCATCTACAGTAATATTTTCATTTGGATTATAAAGTTTTGGTAGAATTGCTATCCACTTTTCTCAGATATCTCGCACTGCAGCTAATTTATCCAAATGTCTTCTTTCTTTACCAGTGAATTTATTATTAAAATGAATAACTCTCAATGTGATGCAAAATGTTTCAAGAGGCATTGTTGCATGAACTATATTTTTGTCAGTTTCTTTATACCATAAGCTTTTTGTTAATTCTCCATATTATTTCTAAACACCAGCTAACAATAATAATCTAATATATGTTTGAATAGATCTTTTTTTCCAATATTTTCCCACTTATCCATAAACCTCTTCTCTTTTAATATTAGTCATTTTTACGATTTCCTTTTCATTTGTAGAATTGAATACTACCTCAGATACACTTTTTTATCTTTTATCCTTGCCATTGCATATCTTTTGACTCCTGGAGTAGTTTTTATAATATTGGCACCTGTTGATTGAGAAGAATGTCAGAAGCTTCTACTAGTTCATCGATATCAGTATGACTTAAATTTATGCAATTCGTTATTTTTCTCTCACATTCACAAACACAACTCTTTTATAGTAAATCAGAAAGTGAAATACAGCAGAAAAAAAAGTAATGTTGCAATAAGAATGGATTTTTCCCCCTACCAATCCTATCAACTTTTTGATAATGCATGCATTCTCATGTGACCTCATATGTCAACAAATCAGGTTTCAAAAACTGATAATTTAGAGAAACTATGATTATTCTTTTCTTTTTAATTTTTCCCAATAAAAGTGAACATGTAGGAGTAAAAATAAATGACATTTTGGGTTGGGTCATACTGACCCAAATGATAGATAAGGTATAAATTGAAAAATATTCCTTCAAACTACAAACAAATATAAATCCCTCTAGGAGTAAATATTTATGCTATTCACCATCAATGTCAAGGCATTCCAGCAAAATATGCCTGTACTATATTTTTTTTATAAACATATAAACTTTATTTTGGCTCATATTGAGTCAAACAGAACTGTAGGATGGAAGTAGTAGGGTATCACCCTCTATTGGTGATGATTGCAAATTTTTTCCTCGCCAAGTGGCGACGAAAAAAGTAGTAACTCAGTATGGGTACCGATCGGGGATCAACTAACCTTAGAAAGGGATTGTGATGTGTGCATAATAATGTCTCATTAGTAAGGAAACATAAAAAGTCTAATAATAATCTGCATTAATTCATGAGGAATAAGTGGTCAACTAGAAGCTATTAGTCAGATAAAAAAGTAATTAAAAATAATCTTTAACTTTCTATCGACTGTGTATGTTTTTTTTTACACCCTTAATACAGTTGCATCCATAGCATTCCAATAAAGATTTTTACTTATAATATGTTAAAATCTTTATTAAAAAGCAAAAATTATAGCTCATTTTTAGCAAAAATTTTAAATTATATTTCAAATTGTGCTAAAGAGTAGAGAAGAGTACAGAGGGTAAAATGTGCCAAGCGTGCGATAAGTTCGCAAAACTGGTTGAACGTTTCGGATTACGAATGTATGATGTGTTTTTCATTTATGAGGTAACGTGATCGCGTGACATGCGCGTTTTGTATGTAACCCATGAAACTATTACAGAATAATCTTGAAGCATTGAGTTTCGATATTCGATTTTTAGAGTTTGTGTGTTGCTTGTGAAAATTAATAAGTATGGATGAGGATCTATGGATTTTACGTTTTCCTGGAGTATGTATGGAGAAAGAATCATTGGGAAAACATAATAGAAGATGTTTTAGATGTGATAAAAACGGTATATTCGCCGTAAAGTAACGATTCAGAGAGCAATAAAGATTAGGTGAGTTATTTTGTTTTTCATTACAATTTTATTCATATTTAGAAACTAAAGTTTGTGTAAAAATGAATGTTTAAGTTGTGTGTATTGCATGTTAGTGTTATAATGTGCCACATACTGAAATTTCCTTAATGTGGGCGTAACTGCTCATTATATTAAGATTCGAGTTTAAACAAAAAGTGAAATTAGTTAACGTTAGAAATTTAGCTTTATTGCCCAGTTGGCACTGTAGTAGGTAGTGCTACATTGATGTTTTTTTAAAGTTAGCACCATTACTCGGTATATTAAAAATCTAATTTAAATATAAAATGAAATTTGTTTATGTTAAAAATTTAGCTACATTGCCCGGTTGGCAGTGTTGTACATAGTGGTACTGTTTTTTAGGTGAGCACAATTGCAAGGTATATTAAAGTTTAAGTTTTAAAATTTTCGTTTCTAGTAATTAAAATTTCTATAGTACTTCATTATAATGAAATATTCAAAATTTTGATATTTGGAAGTCGGAAAAATGCGCAATTTCAAGCTGAAGTTCGAATGAAATCGGTATTGGTGTATGGATATCACGCGTAGTGACGTAATTTAGGTTGGCGACAGAGCTGTAGAGCGCTTGGTGCGAACATTTGAATTTGGCCATATAATTTTCATGTTTCTTTACAAAATTTGTTTCTTAATTTAAAGAAGTACTTTAAAAGTTTATTTAAAATATTTTCTCAATTTAAAGGTTAGAACTCATAATTATGAAATTATATATGTATCTTACACATATGCATATATGTAATAAATGATGTTACATTAGGAGTGATAATTTAATAACTGTCAAAGTCATCACTTCTTAATATGAATATAGTTTTTCTACAGTATATTTAGCATTATTTGCAAATTTAAATTAATATTTCTGATTTTCATTCTGAATTGGCAACAAAATTAAAAAGCTAATGGAATTTTTCTTTATGAAAATAATTAGAAGAACTACCTTAAAATTTATTTGTTTAATTTATAATAATATATTTCTTTAGCAATTTATTGTGATGAAAGTGTTGTATGTGATAATATTTTGTAAGATAAATGCTTTGTATTTTTTAATCAGCTTTATGATTCATTAATAGGATCTTTAATAATGGAAGACAAAACAACACATTTTGTTCCCAAATATTCTTAAAAATTCATTTCTATTGCCATAATAGCTATCACAAGAAATATCAAATGTGTAAACTTCTCCATAAGCACAACAACCCTTTTCCGGCCAAGATCTTCCTCCATCTGACTCTGTCAGGGGCAACGACCCACCATCAATTGACACTCAACACCTTGAGTTCCTTTTCAACATCATCTAGCCATATGGTGGGTAGTTGTCCCCTTCTTCTTGTATATTTCTTCTTTGCGAATATCAACCTTTTGGTAGGCTTTCTGTAAAGATGGCCCAGCCATCTGATGCATGATGCTTTGACTGTTCCTATAATGTCAGTCCTACCAAATTTACCATATTTTTTGTTGATCTCATCATTTTATAGGATTTACCTTAAGTTACCCTCTTTACTGGTCCAAACACTTTTCTTTCAAAAATTCTTCCTCTGTGTTGTTGAGGGTCTAAATACATTCATATGTAATAATGAGTCTGATTAAAGCTTTATAAATGTTTAACTTTGTCTTTACTATGATACATTTTGAAAGTAATTATTGTAAGAGAATGTAGAAGCTTTGCCATGAAAATTGTATTATTTATTTCAATTTTCAGGTTACTGTGACTTGTAATCAGAGTTCCTAAGTATTATAATTTATTTCCTTTTCCCCACTCTCAATGAAACAAAAGCATCTATTGAGTGTTTTGTTCTTCTGAATATGTTGATGTTATCGGCAAAAGCTAGTCATTAAAGTGTTATTTGCAATATTGTGCCTTTTCCAGGGCTATGTTTAAAAGTAGACTAGAGAGTGAATCACCTTATCTCAGACTTTTTCAGTGATAAGTGGCTTGGCAAGATTTTAACTCTGCAGAAAACTCTTTGGAAGGTCATTCTTGTGAAGCTGATTAGTTTCTTTGATATGTTAAACTCCAACATGACCTCAAGTATTCTCTCTTGGTTAATGTTTTCAAAGGTAATTTTAAAGTCAATAAATAAGTGGTGAGTGTCAATGTTATGCTCCTTGGTTTTTTTCAGAATCCACCTTATAGTATGCAATTGATCAATTGTAGTTTTTCCTTTCTGGAATCCACATTGGTATCTTCCAATGATTTTTGAGATGTGAGTCTCCAGTTGCTTGAATAGAGTGATGAGATCTTATATGCAATATTTAAAAGGGTAATTCCTCTGTAGTTTTTGCATTCTAATTTGTCTCCTTTCTTGTATATAGGGCAAACAGTTCCTTCATCTCATTCAGTGGGCATTTTCCCCCGCATCCATATACATTATATCAGGTTATAAATAGCCCAGTTTAGTATTACTTCATTGAATTTAAAGAGTTCAACTTTTATACCATCAGGTTCTGCTGAATTATTGTTGTTTAGACTCATCATCGCTATTTCCACATCGTAAAAGGTAGGTTATTAAGTTCTATTTTTCCACCTTGAATGCTGGTGGTGGTTGGCAGCATGTTGCGGTGTTTAACGTTCCTCTTCTCTATCTCTGCCCACTAGTCGATGTATAAAATGCTCACGCCATTGGACTAAAACTTCATCTGGATCTCGAGTGAGTTCTCCGGTTGGATGTGTAAACATTATTAATAAAAACATCACACTCAAAAGAAATTGCTTGTATGGATGAAATTTTGGGCTGTTTATTTGCCCTATTAAAATATGTAGACAACTAGAGTAGACTAAAATAGCAGTTATTTTTAACTTAACAAATTGATTTTAGAACTTCCATGCCCAGCTACCCATAGAATCAATTTAGTACATTTGCTTCTGTACTTAAAGACTATAAATGTGACATATCCTTTCATAATTTCTGTAGTTGTGTAATTCCTTTAACCACTGTTGAAAATTTTGAGATGCATGTCGATTGGATTGTTTATTGAAAACAGGAAAATCATCTTGGAAGCCAAAACATGATCAGTGTTTAAAGAAAGCATTTATTTTTATGTAAGACTGTTCCCCCAACTGTTTTCATTGTGGTTTTAAGTCATCCTTCAAAATGCTGCACACATTTTTAATGTCAAATTCAGTAAGTAAACAAAATAGTAAATCATATTCATCTGATTGCAAAATTCTCATGAAGATTGTTCTATTCAATTAGAATATGCATTTAGGATTTCTAAAAAATATTCTATATATTACATGCAAAACAATATCCTGTTGTAAAATGATTGAGGAAACATGCTAATGAAAGGATTTATAACAAAATATAATGTCATTAAGATTGAATAGAATAGCCTCCCATATTATAAAATCATTTGTAGTGTCCTAAATTTATGATGACTGGATGTCATGTTACTTTTTTGTATTTCAAAGAGTGACAAAAAGTCTAATATCACCCTGGAATGTTTACTTTTCTAAATATAAGAAAGTAGTATTCAAAATGTAAAAAAATATTGTCACTGCTAATTAAATTTTAACAAATCGCTTAAGGAGAAAATGTTAATTAAGAACATTAAAATTTCAGTAGATTATTAAACATTTACTTAATAACTTATAAAATTTAGGCGTAAACCAAAAATTATGAAAAATACATAAATATTTTTTTAAACTGTTAAAAGAAGCACAAAATAAATTCATTTGTGAATAGTAGGGCATTGTTACTTTTTACACATTAAAAATGAATGTATGCGTAATTAAAAATAATATAAACTTTGACTAACATATAATTAGTAAAGTGTCTCATATTTTTGCTCCATCAGATTTTTTTGAATATATTCAAGATTTTTGTTGCATCTTTTGATACATATAATTTTAGAATTTAAGAGGGTAGAAGAGAATTGATACAATTAAGGGAACAAGTATTGCCTTTTTATTACTAGAGAGATTTATTTTTTGTTATCTTCCTATATAAACTAAGTTTTACCAAGGTATTGAATTTCAAAAATTTTATTAATGTCACTTTTTACATATTATTTCATTTTTCTTATTATTCCAAATATATTTAAGAAAGAAAATATTTTAAGCCAAATAAAAACTGAGTTTCCTAGAGAATGAAGAAAAAATTATATTCAGATTAATAATTGAATTATAAAACATACTTATGGACAAAATTTAACCTTTCTCAGACTTTGGGAAATACATTTTCATTGTGGAAAAAGACTAGGTTATGTTCTATACTTTAGTCATATCTTTTAAACCCTATATTCATGGGAATAATACTTTTATGTTATAGATTTGTAAAAATTCTGAAATATGAGCTTTTTAGTCTTATGTGCAAATAGAAACAATTGTATTCATCTTTGAGCATAATGTAAAAAGTGCAGTTTCCATAAAAGTAAAATTGTTTATAACCATTTTATTCATTTATATTAACTTTTCATGATATAGGGTTATGATTCAATGGTTTCATATAGATGCAGGTCTAGGTTGGGTAAGAAACAGAATATAGTTATCTTTTTACTTTGTGTGAATACGAATTATTAATGATAAGATGTATGCTAATCAGATATATATATAGATAAAATGGGTCAAATTTTCCATTACTAGTGAAATTAAAATAATTTTATACCTCAAATTAATTCTGTATGAGAACTCAAACAAATCAGGTATTTTATTTGTTTGAATGTATCTTAATGTAAGTATTTACTTATAAAATGAATATTTAAAACTTAAGATTTAATGGCACCCCTATTATAACAGTGGATTGCATTAATCATGGTTTATTTTTCATAGTTTGTTATTTATACCCTTATTTCACCTAGATTTCCATTAAAGATCCTATGTTATTGTATTTAATTCAAAATTATTTTGTCTGTCAGTTCATGACAGAATTGTATGTCCTCTTTAACTTTTGTATTCTCTTATCTGAATTGTTGAATTTATTAATTGAGTAAATTATTTATGTAGGAGATTCTCTAGCAAAAGGTGCCCCATCTCCTATATTCATGTTACATGTTGTCGTTTAATTTCGGCCATTTGCTCCTGTGATTATCACAGTAAAGGTTTAAAAGTAGTTGTGTTCTTAATGCTCTCTCATGAAATCACAAGAGTAGTAGTTATTGGTAGTACTAAATTATTGGTTATGCCCACAAAATTTGAATTTCATCATTGTCATTCAAGATTTGCTCAGAAATGTGAAAGATTTTTTTATTGCTAAAATAATAATTAACTTGTATATATTATTATATATATGTATATATATTTTTTTCACGGAATGCCTGTACAACAGATGCAGCTCGCATTACAGGAGCTGGGGAATCCTAAATGTTTTAGCAATGTTCAACATCGAATGCCATTTGCTATTAACATTTGGCATAATACCCAATTTTGTGGAGAACCGGCTGTTGTTTCTTAGGAATTTAATGTTTCAAAACATGATGCCATACCTGCTTAGAAGACATCTCCAGTGAAGTAGTACCTCATTATAAAATTTGAAAACTAATTAATTAAGTATAGCTGTATCACATACACAAATGTTGGCAACTGCATTCACCTGATGTGACTCCACTGTACTTTTTCCTGTGGAGATATCTGAAACATCAGATGTATATACATATATATAATAATATTTGAGTAATTACTACTGGTGTGCACAAGACATCCTTGGCGCTTTATAGATTTTTCTGTGTTCATTTGTCTACTTATTCTTTCTGTATTTGTGGTGCAGTGGTCTTTGTCAGTGTGGCCATTGGAAATAAAAAGAAATGAATTACTATCAATTCTTTGCTTGTACGTATGGATAATTCAATCAGTTTTTTGTGCAAATCAGACTATTCCTGCTTGGTATGCATTATATTTGTATAAATACATAGTTATATATTGTATTTATAAAGTATATCCTGTAGTTTCTTGCCACCCTCTTAACTTTGGATTGGCTGCCGCTATATTCATGAAAGCAATGTCTAGGTATAATAAAGTAGCCATACACTATTGAATAAAAACATCTAGGGTGCCAGTTGATGGCAAACTGCAGAGTCAGCATTCCTATATCAAAAATGGTACAAAATAGAAAAATAATGGCAAAATTGTAGAGCATCAATAAAAATTCATTTGGCATTAATGCAAAGAATAAGATGGTTAAAATGCACACATTTTTTTTTCATGATTTCCTGCACTGTGATGTCATTAAACTTAATCAGAAGGAGATATTATTTTATGGACGAAACACAACCCTGCAATGTGGCACAACATTATTGCTTGTGATTCCCAGTGAAAAGTACTGCAGCTAACCTTGAAGGCTGGATCTTTGTGTACTTATATAGTGTGTATAGATGAGGCATGCTTTTCACGGAATGCCTGTACAACAGATGCAGCTCTCATTATGGGTGCTGGGGAATCTTAGATGTTTTAGCAATGTTCAACATCAAATGCAATTTGCTATTAACATTTGGCATAATACCAAATTTTGTGGAGAACCGGCTGTTGTTTCTTAGGAAATTAATGTTTCAAAACATGATGATAAACCTGCTTAGAAGACATCTCCAGTGAAGTACCTCATTAAAAAATTTGAGAACTAATTAATTAAGTGTAGCAGTATCACATACACAAAGATTGGCGACTGCATTCACCTGATGTGACTCCACTGTACTTTTTTCTGTGGTGATATCTGAAAAACATCAGATGTATGTGGCCCCACTACAAACATTACAGGCCTTGATGGATGTTTGTACTGAAGTTTCACACCCTTTTCTAACATAACATTCAAATGATGATCCAAACGTGCATTGCATTTGACAGTAAGAAGTTTAAACATCTTGACTAAAGAAATATTGTTGTAACACATTTTTTCTTCTCACATCAGTGAAGAAATTATGAAAAAACAAATACATTTAACCATTCTTTTTTTGTACTAATAATCAGATGTCTTTTCATAATAATTCGATACTCTACAACTTAAAAAAAAAAAAAAAAAAATTCACATTTTCCTTATGTTGTCTCGTTTTTGAAAAAAGAATGCTAATTCCACAGTTATCCACCAGGCAACGCCCTAAACAGTTTTATTCTGTAGAGTCTGACAACTTTAATATACCTAGACACTACTTGTATGAATATAGCAGTAGCTATTCCAAAATTAAGAGGATGGTATAGGATTTCAATGAGCATACTATATACAAATAAGATGATTATGAATTGCGTTTATATAGGTACATGCTTTATTTTTAATATAATATAGCAAATAACCATTTATTGAAAAAATAGACAAATATTTTCAGTGTCTTCAAATGTAAGCTTATTTGTTCATTTTATAAAAAAATTTCAGAAAATTACCTTTATTAAGTTAGTATTCTAAACTATTAAAACTATACCCTTAGTAAGAATAGTCTTTTAATTGAATAGAAATGAAGAGCACTTGGAGTTCGGTTAACCAACTAAGCATTTATTATGATAGCACTATTTAGCTATGTATAAAGGACTGAGGTAGTTTGAATTACATTGATCATATATTTTTTTACATTTTATGATCATGCGTTATTTGAAACACGATATTCATATCAGTAAGTTTATAGGAAGTTTATTCATATATCATTTTCAATTTTAACATTTTTGTTCTTGAGGTGTGGTTAAAAGTTATACATTTACATAACTTTAAAATGCAAATTCTATTTTATGACAACAAAATCATAGATATGTTAGCATTATAATTTTCTTTCTTTATTGTATGGAAATGTTTTTGTAATGGTTTTTTACTGCTTGAATGAGAGTTTAAGAAATTAAACTATCATATTCCTGGCCTTCAAAATGTAATTTATTATAAAACTTCTGAATTGGTAAATATCACTACTCTCCTAGGTGTATTGGTTTAAAATAAGTATAGAAAACTTCAATATTTTAATACTGAAACTTAAATAGGTCATCATGAAGTATGGAATAACTAAGGGTAGCAAGTGTATTGCTAGGATTTGCTAATGATACAACACTGGTGATCAAAAACTTAATAGAAGTCTTTGAAGCTATTGAGGAAGAACCTCGATCAGGAGGCCTTTTTATTAACAGAGATAACATTAAGTATATACAAGTTATATATAATTATAAATACTTGCACCCAAACTTATCTTTTAATTAGGAATTATTAATTTGAAATGACTACAGAATTCATTTATCAAGAATTGATACTTTATAAAAACAATATCCTATCTGAAATAAAAGAGTTTTATAGTTGCTGCCTCAATAATATTTTAAATTAAAGCAGTTAAAATCTGCCTTTCTATCTAACATAGGTTAATAACAAATAGCGTTATTGCTCTACAAAAACTTCATCTGTTCTGTTTTGATTTACACTTCAAAGACATGGACATTATGAAAAAGGAAAGGATTTTGTCGTGTGTTTTTGGTAGAATTCCAGAAAATAGTACATGCTATAGAAAAAGCAAAAGTGATAATCAGTTATTGTTCACTACATTCATAAATGTTCTGCATATAAAAAATAATTACATGGTAAAAATAAATAAATAACTTAACTAAGCCAAGTTATTAAGTGAATAAAGGAAAACGTAAACTTTGATAAACAAAGAATTACTTGCTGTACAAAACTAAGGAGTTAATAAGGTCTATAGGAGTTTTTGTGCTAGTTAAATTGTGTGAAAACATGTATTGAGAAAGCTCTTATTAATATTGGAATGTTATACTACAAATGACTGAAACTTGTGTACTTTGAGCATTTTGTCTAAACAATAGTGTGTGTGTGTTATGCAATATTTAATGGCATTATTTCACACTTGATTATTGCTAGAATATTTTTATTGCATTTAACAGTTCATTCTTACATAAGGAATAAGGCTGTCATGTGAAAGAGTAGCAAATATATATCATTTCAAGGGTATACAAGTAAAAATTACAATTATTTAGTAATAAAGTTAAATGATAAATAGACGATAACAAGAATTACAAGCAGAAGAAAGCTATGCACAAATCAGTGGCCTGAGTATTGGAAGTGTATTGCTCAAATTTTCAGTTTGCCACATTACTGCACAAAGCATTAATTTCACTCCAGATAATTAAACACTCCACTAAATTTCATTATATTATAAAATATAAATCAGTTTTAAAAGGAAATCTTAAATGCAATGCATACACATCAATTTTATGCACTTTTCACATGTAAATACTTTTTTTTTTTTTTTTAAGATTGGCAAATTTTACTAAACACAATACACACTTATATATAATAAAACACAATTATATAAATACATTTCAGTTTTACATAAATTGAAAATCAAAGGAAATTTGTCAATGATTAAAAACTTAAAAAATAACTTTATTCTTGAAAATGAATCACAATCAAATTAACAAGTTTTTCAAGCAATATGTATGTATATATACCAGTGGGTGAGAGTATCAATTTTTGCATTATTGTTCTTACATAAGTGAATTAGATACAAATGAAGGTTATGAAATTGATGGCAGTTCTTGATGATTTTGATACATTCCACAAAAATCCCGGCCATATGATGAATTAAGCATAAGTAAGGCTAGACATAATTGCACCAAGGCAAACATTTTTCTTCAATATCAAGTGGCTTTATCACATTTATCCCAGGTGATGTAGACCTAGCCTAAAAATATCGTGTTCAACATAGAAGCTCTCTCCTAAACTTTTAAGCACAAATATTTGATGGAAAGAATGAGGAGGATCATCGTCAGTCTAAAATTAAATTGTAACTGCTCAAAAAAATTATACATGATTAATAATTACAAATCATATCTTAAAAACATAACACAAGCACTATTAAAAACTAGCAAAATCTGGAACTGAAATTATTAAAGTAATTAAATGTATTATTTCATTGTAAATACAAGTTAGTAAAGACATTCATTTAACTTTTAAAGGGTTAAGTTGGTTTTTCAGCTGTAATTGAAACAATGTTTCATGCTTTATGAAGAAAGATTAATAACTTTAAATATATACATTCTTGATTAAACTTTTATCCAAATTGAATTTCCAGATTAGTTTTATAATGGATGTTTACAATTAAATTCATACTAATACAATAGAAATAAACTATAATACATTATTTCTTATTTTAAATATCAGATGAAAATTCCATCTGATGTTTGAAATCAGATGGTCTTTAATATTAACATGGAAACATACAGGGGGTTTTTGAAGTTTACTTTCTCAATTCAGGAAGTAATTGTATGGATCAAAATGACAAAATTTGGACTACAGATATTTCACATGCGAGTTACAAAAGTTAGAGCAAGAAATAGCTGTGACACTGATAAAACATATTCTTTATATATATATATATATATATGGCATAACATTTAATATACTGCTAATTCTACATATATTTAGCATTTAAGAAATTTTTTTTCACATTAATAGACAAAAACTATAAGGATAAGCTTTTTCTTTATATACTGAAAATTCACAAATTAAGTTATATTCACACTGATATGTATCATATTTATATCATCAGATATAATTATATGTATAAGAAAGGACATGTAATCATTTGAAAGTTTGAAATGCTATAACAGAAAAAACATTTATGTAATAAAAAACTTTTAACTTTATTATCATATTCAGAAATCTTAACTATTTTTAGAAATCTTTTTAGTTGCAAATAAATAAAATGTTTTTTTTATGTCATTTTTATTTCAGTTCCATATTTTAATTATATTATTATACTTCTATTGTATTAATAACAACTTAGAAAATAAATCAAAACACTTTAAGCTTATATTACTAGTTAAAAAGAAATAAAACGTTTGGTTTAGTAAATAACAAACTCTTTTCAATATTATTGAATAAGAAAAGAAACTATTAGAATTCTTAATAATTTTTTCATGAAAATCAAAAGTTTTCACATTACAAAAGAGGTTGAAATAAAGAAAAGTAAAATTCTTTAAAAATTTTTAACACCATAAAAATTTTATTTTAATATATAATTAAATTTTTATTTACACTACAATCTAATATTCCTTCTAATGAACAAAGAAGAAGAAGTAATATTTACATTACACATAATGAATAACTAGAAAATTTTTAATCAATTTATAATTTTAACCTATCATATCTGATAAAGTTATCAATCTAGAAACTTAATTTTAATTTATTTCTAAAATAACGAATTTCTTAAAGAATAAATAAGAAAAAAGTAAAACAAAATTATTTTGGAATTTCCTAATATATAATCATTATAATTAAATAGACATTTTTGAACAATAATAATAAAAAAACTGGTTCATATCGAAGAAAAATTACCAATTAAAAGTAAAAGAAAGTAATCATCATATATCTTTAAACATTTGTGCTACCTACTTCATCAAAATCTTGACATTTTTTAAATATTATAAAAAAGGAAAAGAATATTTTACAAACTTTTTGGATAGCTTGTAGCAAAGCAAAGTTTTACTACTGTGAAAGATTTTGCTTTGTTTAAAACTAAAAGGTTTAAACTATAGCTTCGATTTAATACATATAAATTCATGATTCCTTCCTTTATTAAACTAGGCTTTTTAATTTAACATTTTCATTTCGAAAGATTTAGCCCTACATTTTTCAAAAATAGAGATTAATTATAAAATAGAATTTTATTTTTATAAAATAGATACTTAAATGATCATCTAAAAATACATCACAATGCATTCTTTGTATAACTTACTTTAAGCTGTCCAAGAACACAAACTAAAATGCCCCCGTCAAACATGGGTTGTGTATCTATTGCCGTAATGCTGTGAACTATTTTTTGAAATGTTAAGCCCTAGAATAAAAATTGCAGTTTTATAAATTCTCATTTTTAAATTAAAATCCATAGCACACAAGATAAAATGTCAGATTCTAACATAAATATTGAAATTAATTTTAGTGAGAAGCAATATTGTAAAATGTAATCAATGAAATAGAATTTTTTTCGTATTTATTTAAAAAAATATGAAAATAACTTTTTCATAAAATATTTTTTCTTTTAATGGAGCTATGTTATAGGCATAATATTCTTGTTTACAATTCTGTTTAATTCCAAAGTTTGAGTTAGTATCGAATAAGATAAGAAAAATAAATGAATCAGTAGGGACTTATATTCTTCCAAAATTACAAAACATTTTTTTTTAATTACGTCCTTATGTTGGCTCTTTCGAGTATAAGTCTTGCAGTCCAATAAAGAAAAGAAATATCTTCAGGAGTGGAGAGCGTCTTGAAATGTGAAGAAGAGAGGGTTTCCTGGATAGCAGAACATTTCCAAAGATGCTCGCCATCCATGACAACATGTTCCCTACATAAAATGCAGTTGGGTGAATCCACAAGCCCATTGTGATATAGATGTTTCTGGAGAAAATCATGCCCAGTAAGTAACCTGAAGTAGGAGACCCCCATAGATCTAGGTAGATCTTTGGGGATACATGAGGTCAGAAGAGTCCTCCAAGAGACATCAACTGCTTTCTCTTTGTAATAAATTATTCGCTGGTTATGCATGACCCGTTTTAGAAGGAGTTTGACATTTCTCAGGCCAGTAGGAGTATCTGGAGGGTTTAAAAAAGAAGCCTCTTTCGCGAGATTGTCTGCTTTTTCAGAATTACAAAACATGAAATCAGTGTTTGAATCAACTGCAGATAAATTAAATGTTGCACATTTTTATTTCTATACATATTCTAGTAATTTTAATTTTTAGTTCAGTTCTATTCTATTTCATTGATTTTACATTCTAGTGCTAATATAAATCTTGTACTAATTGGGGAATATCTCTGTGCTGAAATCAATTGTTTTATTTATTACACTAGAAAAGGAAAGAAAAAAAAGGTACTAAAAGGAAAAATTTTAATAAATTAATAGTTATTTTAGCTGTTAAATATTTGATTCAAAACAAAAATGCAATTATTATTTATAAGGGTAAGTAAAAAATTATAATGCAGTTAACATTTAACTGAAAGAAATATAGTTTTAAAAGTAATATTTTATTAAATGAGTTCATTATAAATAATCATATATGAGCATAAGTGTAATTTTATTTACCGTATTTTCCTGTATATAATCTGCGGATTATATGTTAAAAAAGTTACGAATTTCGTTGTGCGTATTATACGCCGCCACAGATAATCTGGCAAAAAAATATTTTTCATCAGAAAAGTTTACAATAAAGTTTTGAAAGAAATGCAGCTTATATGTGTTTCATAGTATAAATAACAAATGGCGCCAATACTCAGTTGACTTATTTTGACTATAGTCAGCATTGTCCAATTACGTTCAAAAATGAATTCAAGTTCTGACCTGTCTCTGTCTTGCATTATGTCTTGACCTGAACTGTTTCGCTCTGAAAACATTCAAATTCATATATTGTCATAGGGAAGTGAAAATTATTAAGTTACAGGGTAAATTTTAAATTGAAAGCTATAAGGAAAACAAATGAAAAAAAAATGTCAACAAACATGCAATGTGAGGGGGAAAATAAATTAGGCGCGATAGAAAAGAAAAAAAAGTATTCCATGAGCAGTTAGAAAGTAATCCATTTCTTCCATTTAACTATTAACCAAACAAATATAGTTTATTTTCAAAATATGTCTAACCTCTTTTTAAAAGTTATTATAATCTAAAAATCGATAAATTTTACTTGAATTTCCCGTACATTAATCGATGTCGTGCTTTCATCTCACTAATCACACTTAGCGTTGAGGTGGATTCAAACAAATCTTAATTATTATAAATGTATATTTTTTAAGTAGAATTGAATCTATTTTTAATTATAAGGAATATTTTTTATTTTATTTGGCACCAAATTATCAGCAGTATAAATTTTCGACTATTCGAATTACAGAAAAATAGCTGCGGATAATATGCCGCTGCGGATTATATATAGGAAAATACGGTACTTTTGTTTTTAGATTAAGTAAAGTTATATTCATCAACTACAACAATTTATACTGTACAAAATCTATAAAGCAACAATTTAAAAATAAGATTTGATTACAAAGATAGTTATTTACTATATTTGTCTGAAAATAATGATAAAAAGAGAATCTCCATTCAATTTAAAAATTATTTTTGATGAAAACTAAAAAATATTTCAATTTTTATAAGCAATTTAAAAGCATAAATACTGATTACAAATGTTCAACAGAGAAAATTTTTTATTTCTTAACTATAAAAAAAGGAAAATTCTAATAAATGCTACTTTTTTTATAAGTATTGTCAAAACATAGAATGTCTCATCAAAGAGGCCTCTAAATTTTAAAATACTGTATTCCAATAAACTTTCTCTCTCTCTTTTTTTAAAGAATATTCAAGATTAAATATTAGTTATGAAATTCTAAATGAAAATACCAATAATGAGTTGAGTATTAAAAGATTTACAATAACAGGTTTCCAATTTCCAGTGAAGAGAAGTAGAGTGAAATTTTTTTGGTGAATAATATGTTGCCAGTTCCACTGCCTACTGTTTGTCATTTTAAAAACACAAATTTCGTATTTAAACTTAAAACCAGCAAATATTTTTCTTAACATTATACTTTAATTAAATTTTCAGTTTTAAAATAAAAATTATACCAGATCTCATAACAGAGCCTATGATGCTTGTATATTTAGGAATTGATATAATTTCTAAATTAAATAAGGAAAAAATAAATTGATCTAAATGTGAGAAAAGAAAACGTAAATTTACGTCTTAAAATCAACACAAGAAAAATTTATAATTTCATACAACATGTTTTCAAAATTGTTTTGAGTAACTACAATCTTTTAAAATTTACATAAAGAGGTATTCTTATAATTCATAATGGTATGACAATAACAGTGGGAATTTGGGTGACTAACCCTTTGCAACAACAAGGCTGAAAACTGCTAATCATTTCTTGTTACGCAACCAGCACCTCTAAACACAGAGATGGAGACAAGTAGCATACCACCACAAACTCGTTTATAGAATGGACCACATTCATACATCATCACAGATGAAAGAACAGAGAAGAAAGTAACATCCATGTTCGAACCCGCTACCCACAGTTCAGGAGTCAGGAAAGCTAACCACTCAGCCATCAGTCGGCGATTTAAAATATGCAAAAAAATATAATGATTCAAATTTAATATAATTAGAAACATGAAAATAACTATTGAAAATCAAACCTGTATTTTTTCCATTATTTTTGTTCTTCCACAGATTTGCATGTCTTCGAATGTCATCAATGATTTCTCATCCTGGGAAATGATATTAAACTATAGCACAAATTAATAATAAGATTTTTCAAGAAATTATAGAAATTATATGGCATATATTAAAATTAAAGAAGCAAATATATTTAAAATAATCAATTATCTTATTCGTACAATATTTTAATTACCTAATCTTTTAAACATATATATATATATATATATATATATATTAACAACCAAATCAGAATTAAACAGATTGTTTCCCAGAAAGCAAATAAACATTTATAGAATATAAGTAATAGGAACTAAGTAAAAATTTTCATTTTATCAAAACACTAACAAAATAATAGACTATATTCAAATCTTCTCTCTGCAACTTATCTATAGGCTGATTCGTTAACAGCCCAACAGAACCAAAATGTAAGTAAAGTTTTCACTGACATGAGACCTTCAACACGAATTCATAAATTCATTTATATACTAACATAAAAAAACAGTTAATATAACTATACAATCACATGAGCCATTAATTATGCAACCCATTATATATTTATTCATTAACTTAAAATAAAACACAAGATTACTTGACAAAAAATAGATAAGCACAGAAAAAAAATGTAGTTTACAAGGTAATTATATATTAATATTCATTTTATTGATTTACATTTATAGATTTTTATTGAATTAATTATTTAATAACGTGTTATCTTCTGCGATTCACATTAGATGTAAATTATACAATATTAAATTACTACACAATTTAATAATTAGTTTTGAAATGTAGAAACTAAAGAATTTTAAAGATATACTAGCATTATTAAATGTAAAATGTATTACACACAACTTATATTCTTCATATCTTTGCCTTACTTTTAAAATAAAATAGGATAGCATAAAAATATGTAAAAAGATAATATAATAACTTAAATATTTTTATACAAGAAAACCTTTATGGAAAGACTCCTATTCTGAAAATAATTACAAAACAGGAGTTTTAAAATGCTGTTAATCAAACATTTGTTAAAAGCTCAAGCAAATAAAATAACCAAATAAATCACTAAAGCAAATAAATGCGAATTAATTATAGCAAAATTTAACACATTAAATTAGATCATGTAATGTCAACACAATGAAGTTTTTTTAAAAAAAAATTTCTTTTGATATATGAGGACAAAATTCATTATTTCTATTCCTTGTTTCTACCCTATTTAAAATTTTAGCAGTATTTTTTTTTTTTTTTTTTTTTTTTTACTAGTTAAAATTTCCTTGCTGGAAAATTTCAACCAGTAAATTCAAAAAATGTTAGTAATGAACATTGCTGGAAATTTTGGGGAAAAGTGCGCTAAAAATGTGAGAGGATAAGCCTGGTATAATGGTTGTGAGGGGCAACTACACCAGACTTATCGTTTTTTAAAGTTTTACTTGATACTGAATGCTCCCATTACTACACATACAAACAAACCGTGATGTGTTTTGAAAAATGAGAGTTTTTTTTTTTTTTTTCACCCATATACATAAAATCTTTATTTTGTTCGTGTGTTGAATTTTTGTCCAGGATTGATTTGAAAATGGCTTCATGAAATGGAATGAAATTTATATCAGGTTTTGTTTCTGTCTCAACGGTCATTTTTTGCACACGAGGACTAATTAGACCGGGACCTACGGCTTAAAGTGGATTCCGAACCACTACAAACATCCATGCCCAAGGTGGGATTCGAACCCACGAAATGTTGAACCAAGAGCGCTAACCATTCGGCTGCCAGCTCGGCGAAATTTATATCAGGATACTGATCTATGGTTAATTTAAAATTAGGCTGTTTCCTTTTATTTTTTTGATTAATATTTGCAATTATCTTCAACTGTTATTAACTCTGATTAAACTAACGGGTGCATCAACAAGTGATAAATAGTTAAATATTCTTTCTATTTTTTGGAAAGGGAAGCATCGTAAGAAGCTACAAACCCCTTCCCATAACCTTGGTGTTATGCAACTTATTCCTAAGGTAAATTGCGTTGCAGTTAGAGTGCCCTAACAGAGCTTCTAATATGTCTGACTTCTCATGCAGATAAAACGTGTGTGACGTAAACCTATATATATATATAAAGATTATGAAATTCTAGATCAAATGAAGAAGTACAAGTGACTTCTTTGGCACAAAAGGTTGAAATTGCCACAAGAGCGAAGAAACAGTGCATCATATTGTACTTGAATGTGATTTCTTTGCTCTTACTAAATTGACTACTTTAGGCATTCTTAAAACTAAAGAGTTACACCTTTGCTCCATAAAGGGCCTTTCTCACTTCATTTACAAAGTTCAAAACAATAAAAGATGGAATTCGACTATTTTGAAGTTGGAGCTTCGTACAAAATGCTTTTAGCAGAGTCGCCTTGACTGTCAAATGCAGTTAAGAAGTACATTGATTAAACTCCCTGTAAAGTTTCTTGCACTGTTATATATAATTAATTGAAAGATGTAACAGCATTTTAGAAACTTGCTTCTTTCAGTATGGTGATTTAATTCTTTCTCCCTTTTTAAAACTTCATATGTAGGTAACCACTGGGGGTAGAGAAAAAATATGTATACCACCAAATCGTTGGCCGCGATGGCCTGGTTGGTTAGGGCATCATTTTCATTATCAGAAAGTAATGAGTTCAAATCCCGGCTTAACCGAAGATCAGTCATGTTTTCTAATGGTGGCTGAGGCACGTTAAAACTGGGTGTGGTCGCAATGTCCTCCAAGTGAAATGATACCTCTGGCAGTGGCAGGCCAAGTATTGGGGGTCTTCTGCTTAGTCCCTGCTTCAAATTCATGAAAACTCCCCCAGCTGCTTCTGTCAAACTGGTAAAACCCAACTCAGGGCTAAGTACAGGGAAACATGCTCTGATGCAACAGTAACAACATCATCATAACACTTCTTTCTTTGTGTAAATTCTAAATGTACTTTTTAAAATATGATACTTATTTATTTTTCGATTTTTGAAAAAGCATTATTCTGCCTACTGCACCAATCATGTTCATGTTTTCCCCAGAGAAAAATGCAGTGTGACATGGATGTTTAATAGCCTATCAAAATATTAAATGAATTATCAGCTTTTGTTATACTAGTATAATAACAAAATACTCACTACAATTGTGGATATAGTATTGGGATATAAAAACAAATTTAATAAAATAAAAAAATATATATATAAATTGGAAATGTTTTCATGCTTACTTCTACAAAGACATTTTCACACACATAATTCAAATTAATCACATTGCTTAAGCCCTCAAATACTTACTATTCTCTTTCAACTCATTTTATTTTTATAGTGTTTAGAAAAATACATCATTCTTTGACAACATCTCTTTGTTACAATTAAAATTATCAACAGAGAAAATTTTTATGTCATAACTACAGAAATCCTTACTAACAGTCCCAGTTACAAAGCCTTGATTAATGTTTTATTTATAAAATCAAGTCAGTTAAAAAGAATCAGTATTGTAGTTAGTTAAATAGCCAAAAATCAAAGAATAAAATAAAATGACAATTTAATATTGTAAAATCATCTATAAACTGCACATGCCAAGTTGTCTTAATAAATGTAGAGGAAAAATTATTTTTCAATTTAATTTATCAATGAATTTCTTAGCAAATGTTTTATTTATTTAAATGCAATATTTTAATTATTATCGTTTTCCCATCATTATGACATTACATCATGGATGAATGGTTTGGTTAATACTGTATGGTCACTTTTTCCATATGAGGGATAATTCGACCATAGTTTGCTTCTTGTTGAACAGTCCTTTTTTTTTTTTTTTTTTTTTTTTTTGCTCACAAGGGCTAACTAGACCAAGACCTATGGTTTATGATAAACTCTGAATCACTACACACATCCAAGCTAAGATAGGATTCAAACCCATAAGCTGTTGAACCTGAAAACACAAGCTGTTAAAGCAAAAGTTTAAAGTGAACTACTATGAACATCCATAGAAAAGGTGGGAATCAAACCTCTAAGCAGTTGAATTGAAAGCTACAGCGCAAGCCATTCATTGTGGATAACCTAGTAGCTGAAAACTGTACAAGATTTATTCAAATATTTATTTTAATAATTATGTGACCTGGCAAGTCTTTGAGAGCTGACAATGATTAAATGAGACCACTCTGTAAGAGAAGAAAATAATTTGACATTATTTATTTAGAAATTTAATGTATGATACTTGACTGTTTTCATATCATCTTAAGTCCACATTAAAATGATCTTCATGTTCTATCTAGGTAAAAGGCATTGCTGTACATTGTCCAATCTAATTCAATTACACTTCAATAAATACTTTTTGCAGTAGTTTAAAGTAAACAAAATGGTTGTTTTTCAAGTTTCTTAATCATTACTCATATTTAGTACCAAAAACAACATATCTAGTAAGTTTTATGCTAAACTACTTTGCTGTGTAATTTTGTCATTGACATCGAACAAGAAATATGACATACAGATATTATTCAAACAAAAATGCAAAAAAAGAGCATATTTGTTGCAATAGTAAATTTAAAGCTAGATGATTTTCTATGCAGTTGACATTGATTTTTATGATATTTAAAAGAAAAATGATGTATTATTCATAGGAAATATTATGAAACATGCCCTTGCATGAAATAGAAAATGAAAAGAAAATTGTTACCGAAAAATGTATACAAGTTTTGATTATTATGGACTAGGGAAAAATTGTTTCAGATTTATTATTTCACTTTTTTTATAAAAATTATTTCTGGTTAGGTAATGCATGTTCTGATTCCTGCTTGGTAACACAACAGGCAGAGAAGAACTTTCATCAAAGCTAGATAAATGCTAAAAAATAGCACAACTCCAATAGCTTATTTAGCAGTGAATGCACTGTGGAATAAATGGTATCTGTCATTTCTTTAAATTGCAATAAATAATAAACACTATCAAACAAGAGGTTATATTAAAACTTGCTGAAATATGCAAGCTTTTACAATAAGGAGCATTTTTTTTTATTTTAAAATATTTTATATTAAAACTATACGTACAATTATATTTTCTTATTTTGATACGATTTTCTTTTCATTTATGTAAAGTTAATACTGGAAGCATGAAATTATAAGTGTATTGCAATGCACAAAATATACTTCCAAAAATAAATTATGCTTTAAAATTGCTTTTACAGACAGTTTTCACAGCATCAGTTTATCTCGGAATTACATTTCTATATACATTAAAATTTTTTGGGGCAGAAATTTGCGTATGTAAAAATTATTCTACATTTAAAAAGGTTTATGTTATATAAAATAAAAGTTATTTAAACACATTTGTTTTAAAACTGCAAATGCAACCATTTTTTTGTATTCCTACAGATTACTTGAAACCAATATGACACAAATCCATTAAACTAAACTAAATTATTCAACTAAATATGAAGACTAATAAATTAAATTTTATTTCCCAAAAGAAGAACACTAATTTTCCTTGGAACATGCCTAAATGATTTTACATAGTATATTAAAAAAATATTGTGATTTTGAAATAAAAAAAATGCTTTTGCCAGCATATATATATATATATATATATATATATATATATATATATATATATATTGAAAATTAAGATTATTAATAAATTAATAAAAAGGACACATTTTACACTGTGAAAAAAGAAATTGGGATGATAGAAACACATTCTCTGAGAATTTAAAAGATATTCTAAATTATACTTCATTTCCATTCAAAAGTTTCCATTTTTGAATCACTTTTACATACATGAAAGTAAAAAAATTTTCCTTTGATTTATCAGATATGTTTGAATAACTAGTCATACCATATAGTTAAATTGGATTATTGCATATGAATAGAAATAGATTGTATTTCATTTAAATATTTTATTTATAAATCAATAGCTCTTATTTTTAACTGAAATCACGTTTTTTATTTTGTATATTTAAATAGCATAACTCATTAGTGATGATCTAGGATACCACTGATTTCTATAATGCTACAAGATAGTGATTAAATAGCTATCATATAACTGTCTTTCTATTGTATAGGGGTAGTAAGAATACTTAAAATAACTGCAATATAATGCAGAAAATTTTCCATTTTAAAATTAGAATGGGTTATTATTGAAATACTTTTTATCATGGCCACTTTTGATAATCTACTAATGAAATGGTTAAGATCAGCAGTAATAAATTCAAATATTTGTATCTAACCATTACAAAAATATACAAGAATCCTTTGACACAAAGAAAATAAAAAATAGTTAAAGTATCATATTTCAGGGCAAAAGAAATTACTGGATTTACTCAGGATTTTTTTTTTTTTTTTTGTAAAAATATAAAACATTTTTCATATCGCATACATTTTTTCTTAAAAGAGTGCATTCAATCAGAAATTAAATATAAATTAAAGCAACATATGCAATAAATGTCAGTCTACTGGAACATTTTTAATATATGAAGATTTTTGTTATTCAGACCATAATTGTTACCAAATCTTTTCAAGTCTTTGCATTATTAATGTTTGTCATTGTTTTATTTCTATTTTATATATTTTTATGCATATAAAATACTTGTTTTCTCTCAATGTAGACTTGTAACTTTCTTTAATATTAACATTTGGTCTAGTGGGGGTTAAATAAAAATTTAGGCAAACATTTAAGTGAAAGCAATTTTAATATTTGTTGTGCATATACCCTGTACCTAATTGTAAAAAAAATTTAAAGACTTCATTACTCATTATGTTTCTGAGCTATGAATTCAGAAGTTGTTTCTTGTTTATGTGACAAATAATTCTGTAACATATTTATCAATGTAATCAATCATTTGAAAATAAAAATAGCTAAGTATAAAAACAAACATAGCCTTTAGGTTTTTTATTTTTTAATTATTTTTTCAGCCAAGTATCATTTCTGGATTCTTAAATCCATCAATAGCATTAGTCTGTAAAAGAATCCTATGTAATGATTCCAAGCAAGGCCAACTACTTGGCACTAGTACAAAATCAATAATAAGAATAGCATTTTTAGAATTATTTTAAATCATTCTAAAAATTTTTAAAATTGACCTGTATAAAATGATATCACTTTTATTATGTATGTACTAAAAATTCTTTGGTCAAAATTATACCCATTCCTTTTATTTTAAATTTTTAATAAAAGTGTTTTAAATACAGTCTTGTTTTGTTTATATTAACTAATTATTATTTTGATGTTTCTGTTATTAATTTATGTGTGTGTGTCACTCATATTATTATTTCAGGGTAGAAAAAAGGTTAGTTCTGGATACTAGAACTACTACAGAATTCTATTTAACATTTATTTTATGAAATAAGCTACTAAATAGATAATGTATTAGGTGGAAACTTCTTGGTTGGATTCACATGACTGCATTAGCAATAAACTTGACAAATCTTATTCTTCACAGTTACTGACACGGATAAAACTTAAATAACTTAATTTTCTTCACAGCAATTAAAACTTTTACTTTTATTCAAACAAAATCAAAAAAGTTTGAAACAAATTACTCTTTACAAATTTACTGCTTTGAAAAGTATTGGAGCATATGATATGTGATAGATTAAGTTCTATAGTACAAGATTTATAAATGAATAAGCTACACCACATGTGATTGAATGTAACATTTTGGGTACCTTTATTTTCAGTAACAAGTTTTTGTCTATTCTCATTTATTAAATGTAATTTTAAAAACACTATTATTCTTATTATTGATCCAGTGTTATTGCTTAAAAGTTAGTCCCTAATCTAAAACACGACATACAATGCATGCTATATGGATTAGTGTCATAACTAAGAATTCTCCTACACACACAAGTTAAGGTTTTACTTAAAATAAATTAGGAATTTAGTGACTGATATTATGTAGGATTACTGCACAATAATTAATTCCTATACAAAATCTCTCTCTCTCTCTCTCTCTGTGTGTGTGTATATATATATATATATATAAATAAATTAAGGACCAGATAGTTTTTCAAATATAATGTAGTGCAGTGTTCTAAACCAACACACACACAGATAATATTATATCCCCAAGATATCAGAACAACAATGCTTGTCAGAAAAGAAATTTAAAGGGTAAATACTATTTAGAAAATTATCCTTAAAACTATTGAATAGATGATCAAAATAGCTATGTCATAAGTGACTGGCAAGAAAAATCTGAAGATTGAGGATATAATTCTTATCACTTTGATTACACTGTCAACAAATGCTTAATTAAAGGTAGTCACTAAAGAATCATGGCATGACAGATCATTCCTGTTGTAGTACTAATTGCAGCTCTAGAACTATAGCTAATAACTATTGACATGCAGTCAAGTGCTTCCTGAGTGGTACATGTTTATTCATTGAAATTACATCCAGACATCCATTGGAAGCTGGTTCTATCATATGAAATGTCCTCTAAGCTGGTGAACCAATACTGTGAATGATCATAAATTCTACACTTACACTTTCAACTTCCTTCACCTTTTCAAAGATACAACTATGAGTGAAGTTATTCACATATTTCAAAGGGATAATCAATTAAACATATCACAAGGAGACAACAACTTAACATCATTTAAAAGGATGTATACCCTGAAATAGCTTTGACAAAAAGGAGAATATATATACCACCAATATTTCTATGCCCTTTGACAGTCACCCATTTTTTGCAGATGATATTGATATAATTGATCGATCTTTTCCCATTTTGAAAGAAACGCTCCTCTTGAGGTGGCTGCAAGACAAATGGGCTTAGTTATTAATGAAGGAAAGACAAAATACATGCTCTTCTCTGGGAGCAGATTTCCAGACCTTTATATTGAAATTGGCTTATATAAATTTGAAACCGTAGTATTTCATTTACTTAGGTTCAATTATTACTAGTAACAGAATATATCCTTAAATAAAAACTGTTTTTGGCAAATGGGGCCTTTTTTGGCTGAAAAAAGATTCTTAAATTTTAGGTTTCTTTCTAGAAATATAAAATTTTTAATTAACAAAACTCTTGTAGCCTGCCTTGACATATACTTCTGAGACATGGATTATGATTACATTGGTGGAAAATGCTGCTGTGGTATTTGAAAGGAAGATTTTGAGGAGTATTTTTGTTGGTGTCGAGTAGAACAATAACTAGAGAAGGAGATTTAACTCAGAATCATACAAGATACATAAACAACCTGATATTGTTAACTATATAAAATTAAATAGAATGAACTAGATGGCTCATGTTCTTTGAATGCATGATGGCAACACCATAAAAAAGGTTCTCCACTTTAGACCTACTGGAACTGGAAAACGAGGAAGACCACAGTTTAGATCGTCTGACTCAGTGGAGTCATATATTTTCTTACAATTAATGAGAAGAATTTGCGGTTAAAGATTTTTCAGGGGTCATCATGAAGATCTCTTCAGAGGAGGGCACTGGCTCACATTGGGCTGTCTTTCCAATGATGATGATGATAATGACATTCACCAATTATACATTATGGGTAATGTATATACATATATCATTGTAACTAAGTCAATCATTTTAGGTATCTTTTGTTTCCTTCCTGTCAAATCATTCTGCCGATATACTGACTTTTCAGTGTTTTCCTTAAATTTATTCTACCTGTAATATATCTTTTAAAGGGCAATTATTGTTATTTGAATTTTACCATACCACATATGTGATGTAAAGTAATCCTTAATGGCAATTTGATATTTTGTAATTAAGATACCAAGTTGGATTTTGGCTTTATTGCAATAGATACTAATGAAGAGAGACCACAATATATGATAAGTTTTAAAGTTCTGTTATCCAAGAGCATGAATCTAAGTAAAGACACTTTCAAACAATACATCCTAATATGGTTAACAAAACATTTTAATATTTTAGCAGAAAAGTGAAAGATTTGCACCAATGGAAGAATTGTTTCATAAAGCAGGAATAATGCAAAAGAAATTGTTGGCTTCCTTCGAGGGGGCACATAGGGAAACTAAGTACAAAATGTCCACACACATTAATGCTAAAGGATTAATTTACCAGTTGTTGTGAATATGATTAATATAATGACAGGAGAAAATGGAGAAAAACTTCTAATAAAGATTCATTAACTGAACACCACCAATCAAAAAGATCCAAGTCATTTTAATATTCATAAATATTTTTTTGGCATTTCATAAATAATGGCTCACATTCACATGTCAAAAAAAGAAATTTCAAAAAATTCTCAAGTACTAGTAATGCATACAGAAATATAACATCCAGTTATTCAACAGTAATTGGGATCAAATTTATCACTTTACTCAAAAGAGCACAATCACTAAGACATGGTGAACCTAAAAATGAGAGCCTTGTTAGCATCATTCAAGATGGCATGCAGGGTAGCAAAATGTAAAAAAGCCAACATTATGTTGCTGAAGAATTTATTCAGATTGCTCTTGAGGATATGATTAAAATAATGTTAGAACAAAATGACTGGAAACCTCTCGCAAATATCTGTTTGTTAAAAAACAACTTCAATAGAAAAATCCAATTAGCTTATTTGTCATTCAACTGTCATATTTTTAATATGACAGCAAATTATAATGAGGCCTACAATTTAAAATATATTTCAAACCACTATAAATATCCAAAGTTCAAAGTAGAACTTAAACCCATGAACTGTTGAACCAAAGGTAAGAGCACTAACCATTCAGCAACCAGCTCTGCCAAAAAATCCAGTTCTTTATTCAGAATCTTCATGATCAATGAATATTGCAAGGAAATGAATTAGGCCTACTGGGTGAGGCCACAAACAGCAATGAAATACACATCAGCCGTTACATTTTATTGTGATGACTGCACAATCATTGAAGACTTGTGTACAATCTAAAAGCATTACTGGAACAGCTGGCTTTAGCAAAATACAGTGAACATTCTAAGGATGTTGTGAGGTATTTTAATGTCCACTGCATAATTTGCCTTTGGGGAAACTTTTTATATATAGTGGGCAATATTCTCAGCTCACAAGAAAACCCAGAAAAGAATCAAGTATCCACTCTGACAGAAGTGGATGCAAAAGCACAATATCCATCTTTTGTTGTAAAACAGAGCCTGGGATTGAACCCAGGAGTTTTCAATCAGAAAAGAGCAATGTACTACTACCAAAAATAATTAGTCTAAATGAAAAGGCTGAAGATGTATTTAATATATCCTTATCATATTTACGACAAAATGGACTTTTTATTTATATATTGAGGTATAGAGGATTTATTTCAATGTTCAAGAAAGTTATAATTGTGGAAAAGAAAAATTTATGGTAATGGGGCAAAGATTGTTTCCTAGTATTGCAGCATTACATTGTCTATAGTGAAGATTAAAGTTCCAAATATTATACTGATACTTATCACAAAGCTCTAGTCACAACTAACTGACTGGTTTACAAAGTAGTTTTCAGAAGACAAAAACCAAGTTTGTATTGATCCAAAATCCATTTCTTGTTAAGGCTACAGAAGAATTCATTTCACAAGAAGATGATTGGACTGAGTTATTGAGTAACAAAATCCTGAATGAAAAATTTGTTTGGATTTGATGGAATTTGGATATCAATGAAAAATGAATATCCTATTCTAAGTCAAAAGCCATGAGTGTTCTCATTTTCTTTGCAACTTCATGCATATGAAAAACTAGATTTTCAGCAGATCCTCGCATAAAGAGGAAATAGTGTTAAAAAAAATTAATGTTTTAAAAAGAAATAACACAGTAGTTGTATCAAACTTTAGTCTGTGATTTGAACAACTATACAGGCTCACCTTTCATACTTAAGCAAGACACACACATATGTATACATATAGAACACATCTACAAACTTAATTTATTATTAATTAAATTTTTTAAATGTCTTCCTATAAATTACAATCTAACTACATGTGTGACTTTCAAAATTAAATTAATTAATTACATTTATATTTTTACCACTTCTTCTATTTCTTTAATATCATATATATCTGAAATATATTTATATAT